>JAOTNS010002412.1:0-46728 GCA_028476615.1 Culter alburnus | reverse complement strand
TAAGCATCGTTCTATATAGTAATGCAGTAAATGTATTTACGGGGTATCTGAAGGCAATCTTGGTACTCTTATTTCTTAAGCTAACGTATGTTAGTTCTTGCATTTGTGTTGTACTAAATGTGTATTCTTGTGTTTAGCCAAATGGAATAATTTGTGAAGCAAAGACTACAAAAACCGATATTTAAGGGAAAAATTTGAAGGTAAGCTATGTAAATAAAGACCAACTTTTTTAAAATACTGACAATATTTCCATTTCTGTTTATGTAAAATGGCGCCAAGAAGTGGATTGAAAGTTTATGCTGCTGGATGACAGTGGTTCTCAACTGAGTCCTAGATTATCCCCAGCAAATACACATTTTTGATGTCCTTCCTTATCTGACAACCTTTTACGGCCCTGGAGTCTCCCTGCTAACAGATGGTAAATTAAATCAGGATTAGAGAGGACAAAAGTGCAGTGTAGGGCTACTACAGAACCAGGTTGTTTGGGAAACACGGGGGTACAGTTATAACTCGTGTTTTGTTTTTTCTCAGTTGTCTTCCTTCATTTGAATACATATGTTTTAATTTACCAGAACAAGTGGTTTATGACTGAAACGATTTAGTATCAAAAAGAACGCAAGAAGTCCTCACATCAAGCTATGTGTTCATTCACCTCAGCAAACGCATGGATTTTGATCCTTTGGAACAAAAACTATTGAGACAATGGAAATGTGAGTTTCATATGTTCAGAATAGTGAAGGGTTGTTGTATTTGGGAAAAAAATTTAGCCCAGGTCATGCTGTGAAATTTGTCCACACACCGGTGGTATAAATAATTTTTTTGAAAATTTGTCTTTCAAAGCTGGTCATGGAGAAACTGCCTTCAAAAACCCTTCCCGCTGTCCTGCCATCATCGCAATGCCACAGATGGGAAAATGGTGCTGAAAATGAAGCACAGCTTAACTGACAATACAACGGTAAGTAAAGCAACCTGCAAACTTAGCTTTGTTCGATAATACAATGCTCGGTACATAGGGATTTGCTTGTTATGTGGTAGTTTCCACCCAAAAATGAAAATTCGTCATTTAATTCTCACCTCATGTTGTTCCACAACTATAAGACCTTGCACCATCTTGGAACGCAAACCAAAAGATTTTTAAAGATATTTAAAGAAATATCTGTCCCTCCATAAGAGTACACGCAACTAAATTTTCACGGACCAGAAGGGTTTATTTGAATTATTTAAAAAATGGAAAAAAAGGACACTCAAACTGAAATTTAAAACCTGCCAGTAGTTGGCAGCAAGGCTGCGAATGATGAGAGTCAGTGAGATTCACCGGATTCAACGATTCATTCAAAGGCCTATCAATTCGGAGAGTGTTGCTCAGAGAAGCAAAACATTCTGTGGACTTTGTTGGAAACTATTTTCGTTGGCGAAAGGAGTGAAAACGGCGAGATTTAGTGTCTAAAAATGAAAGTCATTGATTTAAGTGATTGTTCATTTAAAGGTAGCCAAATAAACTCAATATCAATTGTAGTTGTTGATATTGGGAAAAATGGCGTGTGAATATTGGTTAACTATATATAAGTGATATAAATAAAGGGATATACTGGAGCAGTTTTGACCGTACCTCTTAAATTCTGGGGTATTCTAGAGGCATTATTTTAATAGACTAAAAACCCATGCGCAGTGAAGGTACACTCTGAATATTGCACGCGCACTATGTCTAACCTAACTGTTTATACACTCTCACATAATGCTGCATGCGCTCATGGGTGTGTTTTTGTTTGGTTTTGTAAATTGAGGACATAATGTAATTTCAGATTGGTTAATAAACCATTGCGATATCATAGACATGAGACGATATATATCGCATACCCTAAAACACTGGCCTGATCAGACAAGTGACCGTTCCGTTCTGTCCCGAGCGTCGTTCACACTGGCCCTCTGCCATCGGGCAGTCCTATTGTCGAGCCCTGAAACTTATCCACGGTTTCCCTTAATGCTGGACTCTTGGGAAGAAGCTGAAAAAGGCAGTCTTCCATCACAACCAAAAACACACGTCTTTTGGTGACCACTGTTGAAAAATCTCTTAGATTCCATAAACCAGAAACGAACTGCGTGATGGGCGTGCTCTTGCTTATCGGGAGAGAAGTGCCCATACAAGGAATTCTGTCCTTTATTACGTGATAAAGGGATACGATAAAGGGCCATGCTCAAAAAAAAAACTATCCGAAACCAGAAATAGTGAATCCGTCATACCACAACGCGTGTTTGGAAAATTTTGGCCATGGTTGCATGAGAATACAACTCTTTAACAGTTGTAAATAAGTCAGAATACAGGAATAGCATTTAGTACCCCCCTACCCCTTAGTAAAAGTGAAAATTTTACATAAGGGGGGGGGAACTAACCCTTTACAGAAGGTGTAATGCAAGTGACTATATTTTAATCAGTACGCTGTCCGATCACGTCTGTTCCTGCACCTCCCGGATACATTTCCATGATCCTCCATTGCTAATCACCTGCCACTCACTTCACAATCACTCCACACTATCACCACACCCAGCTGACACTCATTTACCAGGGACTATAAAGGACTGTCACCACAAACCTCCCGCGAAGTTGGATTACCAGTGTGCCAATTCCAAGCGTTATCATGTTTTCCTGTTGCTCCTTCTTTGACCTTGCGTGTATCCTGTTCCGTGATGATATCGCTGCCTTTGCCATTTCCTGTATTTTGACACGATTCTGCCTGGTCCTTTGTGATTCAGTTTAGTGCGCCTGTCTGACCCTGACTGTACGACCACCCTACTTCATAAAGCTGCAGATGGATCTTACCATGAGTCCCGTATAGTTACAGACGACTTCGCCACACGAGATCCAGCACTTCGTGAAGTGTTACTGTCTCAGCTAATGAGTCATTCTGTCCAAGTTAATGTGTCTCGTCAAGGAGAAAGAACGATTGAGGATGTGTCGAGGATTTTATTGGACTGGCCACATTTAACAACCTTTGACACAGGATGTCTCAGTATTCTTTCGTGGGGGAACTTTCGAATCGCTCAGTTCCTCATGCCATTGCATGATCCTATGGACTCTAGAAACAATATATAGATCTGGATTACAACTGAGGTGGCTCTAGCTTTATGGGGTGTCGGGGGAGGAACGCGGACACCTCGTCTTTCATGTAATGGCTGCCACGCCAAGGACAAACACCCACAAGATGCTGATACCACAACAAACACCAGTCAAGTCTCGTCTGATCTCCGAGCCAAGTCACCTCTCCGTTGATCTTCCAGAGCCAGTCACGCCTATGCTGATGCCCAGAGCAAAGTCACGTTTCTACGATGACGCCCAGAGCAACCGTCACGCCTTCGCGATTCGCCCAAGGCACGTCACACCTTCGATGATCGCCCAAGCAACGTCACGCCTTCGCGATCGCCCAGAGCAACGTGACGTCGCCGCTGATCGCCAGAGCAAAGTCACGTCGCGCTGATCACCCATGAGTCACGTCACGTCTCTAGATCCAGGCGGGACGAGCGGAGAGTGGTTGCGTCTCAGGTGGATGATCCTCCAACGGACTATGGTCCGAGCAGATGGCATCCCCAGTCCTTGCGGCCGCTGCGCTCTCAAGCCCGGTGGACGCTTCGCTCTCAGCCGGTGGCCGCTTCGCATCAGCCCGCCGGAACCGCTTCGCACTCAAGCCAGCCGCTGGCCCGCTTCGCACGCAAGCCCAGCCGGCCGCTTGCACTCAAGCCCGCCGCCGCTTCGCAATCAAGCCAACCGGTTGCAACGCTATCAAGTATCCGGTTGCAACGCTCTAAAGTTAGCCTGTGTTACGGACAAGAGGCCCACATCGCCGTGTCTACGGACAAGATGGCCGCATCGCCTGGTCACGGACAAGAGGGCTGCCATCGCCTGTGTCTACGGAAAGATGGATGCATCGCCTGTGTCTACGACAAGATGGCTGAATCGCCTGTGTCTACGGACAAGATGGCCCATCGCCTGTGTCTACGGACAGAGGGCCACATTGCCTGGTCTACGGACACGATGGCCGCATCGCTTCCTCGAAAAGAGGGAAGAGGAGGAGGAGGAAGGATTCTTCGTCTTCCCCCTCTTACGCACAAGATGCTTGCTCGGCCGGCGCCACCTGCGCTCCTGACCGGCCGGCGCCAACTGCGCTCCTTGCCCTGCCCCGGCGCACTGGCTCCTTGCCTGCAGGCGCCACATGCGCCCTTTGACTGCGGCGCACCTGCGCTAATTGCCCTGCCGGGCGCCACCTGAGCTCCTTGCCCTGCCGGCCTGCCACCTGCGCTCCTTGCCCTGCCCGGCGCCACCATGCGCTTCTCGCTCTGCCGGCGCCACCTGAACTCCCTTGCCTTGCCGCACCACCTGCACTCGGCCCCTGGCCGGCGCATCAAGCTCCTAGCCCTGACAAAGCCGCACTAAAATCTGCTCTGCCAGCGCCACCCAGGCGTCTCGCCCCTTGCGGCACCACCGAACAGCCTGGCCCTGCCGGAACCACCTCTCCTGCCCACGAGGCCGCCCAAAGGACCCGTGAAATCCCCAGAACTTTTTGGGGGGGGGCAGTATACTGGGGGTGGGGAAGCTTGTGGGTGGGCACTCTGCTGGTCACTGCGTCATTGGCCTTTGAACTTTATGGCGTTTATGACCCGAACCTGCCGTGGTTACCCAAACGCCTGACATACCGTGGTACCCAACCACTGATCTACCGGGGTTACCCGACCACCTGACCTGACTGGTGCTGCCCAAGCCACCTGACCCGCCTGACCTGCCGTGGTGTCAAGTAACCTGACCTGCCGAGGTTACCTAGCCACTGAGCACCCATGCCTTCTGACACTCCGGACTCACCATGCTGCCCGCCCCCCCTGGCAACCGGACCCGACAGGGTTGCCCGTAGAACATGACGCCATGGTGCCCGGGAACTGACATTTGGAGACTCCGTTCCTGTCCGCACTAGAGGATCCAATGCACCACCCCCCCTCCGTGGTGGTTCATCTACGCGCGAGGGACGCGCCTTCCGGGGGAGGGGGCGTTATGTCACGATCACGTCTGTTCCTGGCACATCCCGGACTACATTTCCCATGATCCTCCATTGCTCATCACCTGCACTCACTTCACAATCACTCCACACTAATCACCACACCAGCTGCCACCTCATTACCAGGACTATAAAAGGACTGTCACACCACCCACCTCACCGCGAAGTCTTGATTACCCTGTGTGTCAATTCCAAGCGTTATCCTGTTTTCCTGTCTGCTCCTGTCTTTGACCCTTGCCTTGTTATCCTGTTCCTGATTGATATCTGCCTGCCTTTGACCATTGCCTGTATTTTGACCACGATTTGGCTGTTCCTTGGATTCCTGTTTGCTCCTGTCTGACCCGCCTGTACGAACACCTAAACTTCAATAAAGCTGCAGATGGATCTTACCATGAGTCCCGTATCGGTACAACAGCACTGCCAGTGTAACTTTTAAATTTTACATTGCTTATGTTGTCACAGTGCATGCCAACTAAACTTATTTATTCTTTGAAGGTTGGGACTAACATAATGCATTACCTGAGCAGTGAGACAAAGCCAGGATCCACATGACTTGATGCCTTAAGGACAAAAGAACTCCCAAGTTTTTTATGTATATATATTTTTTTGGATCCACTTCAAATGTTGACTATTAAGAGGGGTTCCTTCAACACTGCTGCTCTTAAGAACTTGATCATCATCATTAGGTCCAACATATATGTGGTTTTATTACTTAAGGTATGTTTACAACACATCAATGCATTACATGTACAGGTTGACCCACAAAATAGAACCGGAGTCCTATTCCTACCTGTGGCTGACTCACTGCGGACCTCAAGCGCCTGCTGTACGCGTGATATGTTTATTTATTGAAGGATTAATGGTTGAATTATGTGTACTCATAGTTTTTCATTTAGTGTTCATTTTGTATTTGTGTGTTCTGTATATTGCATATTTTATGTATGTTTTGAGTTTACATGGTTGTGAAGGTTTTAAATAAATAAGGTTTTAATTGTGTACTGTTTGCAAATTTATAGGTTTTGAATTTAATATTTACTGTACACTTTTGAGTAGGTTTAAATAGTATTCATTTTGAATTTTTGTGTTCTGTATACATATTTTATTTATGTTTTGAGTTTACTCTGCACATGTTTGTGTAGGTTTTGAATGTGTACTGTTTGTACAAATTTGCATAGGTTTTGGAATTGATTACACTTGTGTGTTTGATAATATGTACACTTATATTTACATTAAATGGCTCCACAATATTTCATTTGTAATTGAAATATTTGTTAAAACATATTTTATACAAATAAACAATCTAGAAAACAAAATGTATTTTATATATAAAATAATGTCATGAATAAAAGTTAATAGTAATAGTTAGTAAATAACCCAACAGGTAACCCAACTGTGGGTTATTTTTAACCCAACTGTTGGGTTATTTTTTGACCCAACTGGCTTTTAACCCAACCATTGGGTTAAAAATAACCCACAGTTGGGAAGGTGCTATGTTAACCCATAGTTGGGTTACTGTTGGGTTATTTTTAACCCAACATTTTTTAGTGAGTGTGCAGCGCATATGAATTTTATCCTCCACACATCAAAAGTGTCCTGGCTGAGCGATGGTAAACTGATGACCTCTGAAGCTGACCTCAAACAATGGAGCTGGCTGATTGTGACTGGTACTACCAGATTCACTCTGAGCTGGAGTACAACCCAAATCTGGAGAGAGACTCGTGTTGGGGAACATGCCAGCTTCAATAAACCCATGATTTATGACTGGGGTAAGAGGAGATACTCTACTTTCATCTTAGTACTACTTTTGGACAGCATAGTTTGACACACCAGTGTACCTACAGATCCATCTCTCCTGAGTCTGAGAGGAATAAAATCGCTATGGAGTTCTGGTCTGGTGCTTGGAATCATCATAGCAGCTGCTGGACTCATTTATTACAAGAAGAAATCAACAGGTTAGTGAGAATATTTCAGGAAATGATGTAGTCTATTTACATCATCCCTGTAATGCATGTAACATATATATATATATATAGATATATTATATATATATATATATCTATATATATTTTTTTTTTTTTTTTTTTTTTTTTTTCTTGACAGGGAGGATCCTAGTACTCACTGTGATGGTAGATTTCTCTATAACATGCTGATAACTTGTGCACATGATTAATAATTAGGCCTATACATATTTCAGTTCCTCATTCTGACTGCAAGGGGACTTAGAATGAAGCATTGTCCTTTATGCCACAATTATCATACACAATCCTAATTTGTACAATCCGTCCGTTAGCTGATGCTTTGTTTTTTAAAATTAAAACAAGGAAAACAACAATGATATAAATATAGCATAAAATTTGATACTTATTTTTTTTTGGGAACCATTGTATGAATATATGTCATATTTGAGTAAGATCAGTGACAATGATGTGACGATGTTGACGATGTAAATGATGTGTAAAATATAGAGATAATACAGATTATTGTTCTCACTGAGTTTGTCTCTTTTTGTACACAATAAGGTACATACAGTAGAAGTAGAGGAGTGTGTTAGTGTTGAAACTCATAAGATATGTCTTTGTTGCTCTGCTGAACACATGAAACAACTAAAGTATATCTGATGAGCATATTTCACTCTTGCATCTAATTGGTCTTAATTTTTATGAATGACATACTTCTATTTAGGAAATATATGTCCTTTAAAGGATTAGTTTCAAAATTTCCTGATAATTTACTCACCCCCATGTCATCCAAGATGTCCATGTCCTTTCTTCAGTCAAAAAGAAATTAAGGTTTTTGATGAAAACATTCCAGGATTATTCTCCTTATAGTGGACTTCAATAGACTCCAAAGGATGAGGTCAAAATTACAGTTTCAGTGCAGCTTCAAAGGGCTTTAAACAATACCAGACGAGGAATAAGGGTCTTATCTAGAGAAATGATCGGTCATTTACTAAAAAAAAAAAAACAAAAAAAAAAAAAAAAAAAAAAAAAAAAAATGTAATGCTTATAAACACAAATGATCGCCCGCAAGTGCTTCCACTAGACCGCCTCTGTAGTTTTCAAAAAGCTTACGCTGTCCTACACCTTCCCTATTCAACTTAAAAAAAAAACGGAACTGACGCCATGTTTGATCCGTTATTTGAATGGCGGAAGCACTTGTGAGGCGATCATTTGTGTTTATATAGCATACATTTTTATTTTTTTTTAGAAAATGACCGATCGTTTTGCCATAAATGTTTTTTTGTTTTTTTTAAATTTATGATTTATGATTTTTTACACTACATTCAGGTTGAAAGAAAACAAAAAAGTTTTTTTTTTTTTTTTTTAATACAATAAATACATAGAAACAATAATGATAATTAAAGCTGCAAGCAGCATTTATCGGGGTTCAAGCATTTTAAGGCCTTTAAGCACATATGTGTAAATAGGAATTGTTTTATTTAGCAAGCATGAAATCACCACTTAAATCACAGAGGAACAGCTATATGCTAAAACAAATACAGAGAAAGAAAAGGCTTAAACAATAATACTTGATGCACAGTAAGCATGCTTACACACACACACAAACAAATACAGAGACACATATTTTCTTGTAGATTCAGTATTTGAAATACATGATGGGTTTTCTGAAAATCTCTATAACACCACTTTCAGATTTCATTTTACTCATAATGTGGCACAACTGTTAAGATGTGGAAATTAATGGAAATGAAGTGATGAATGAAGTGATGAAGTGAAAATGGAAATGAAGTGATGAATTTTGACAAAAAAAAAGTGATAGTAAATTTTATAAAGTCTAAATATGAATTATAGAACAATATTTGTGAGTAATATGACAACATGACTTTTAAACAGCAAGTGTCAGCAGAGGACCAATTATTGGCTCACTTTCATTTTAAAATTGTCTGTTTTTGTGTTTAAAGTATATTTTCCATGTTAACACCATTAATTAAATGTGGTTACACACACATTTTGCAGATATGGATATTTGAAATCAATTATAGGTTAGAAAATGCTTATTCCAGGTTTCCATTTAAAAAAAATGATCATTTTCAGGTCTCAGTGTAATTGTAATGTTAAATAATTGCAAAAACATAGGTCAAAAGAACAAATTAAGTGGTAAAATGTGACAAAATGTGATTTGTAATGTTATAATAAGGATTTATATAGTTTAAAAGGAATTATTAATGACAAAACGTTGAAACCTTGAATTATATTAGTGGCCTTCTACTGCCATCTGGTGGCACAAAATGACAGTTTCAGGCAATTTACTAAGGAAAAACATTGTTTTTAAAGTTTTTTTTGACAGTTATAGTGCCACCTATTGCCCAATTTCCACCACTTTTTTTGGCTGTCCTCAGAGTGTGCCCATACATTTGCGTGTTTATTTTGGTGAAAATATCTCATTTCGTTTTTAAGTTATAGGTACTTCGTTGTCGTTTTTAAGTTATAGATACTTCGTTGATCTACTTATAGATCACAACGTTGCACAAACCATAAGCCGAAACCTGGCAAGTCTGGTATCGTCTGGTAAGTCTGGTATGATGTTTCAGGAGTCCAAGTACGTGACTCCTGTGAAAATAAGTTGACCACACCCAAAGTTATACACATTTTCATCCAAAACCATTAAAAACATGTTTTTTAAAGGTTTTTAACTGTTAGCACCACAACAAAAATTGGCATGCTTCTTTAGAGTCATATGCTGCATATGCTCACCTATTTTTGTGAATTTCTGAGTTTTCGTTTAGGCTTTATAGGCTTTTGGGTATATTTAGCCATGTCCACTTTCTAAAAAGAAAGAAACCCAAAGGGTAAAGTTCAACTTTTTTTAAATAATTATTTGTCTAGAGATTCCAGAGAATTGTCATGCTCTGGTTTCATTCCGATCGGGCCAAAAACCTAGAACTAGTTTGCAAAAGTAGGTTTTTCACATATTGACAGCATTAGTTCTTGTGGCAAAGCTGTTCAGAATGTGAGATCTATCCAATGATATGCATATTGTGTGGATCTGTTAAACACCACGTGATTACTGAGGCGCAAAAACTTGTTAGCGCCAACTAGTGGCCAATTTCTTTCAAAATTCATACAGACCTCTAGGCCCATGAGTCGAACAGGTCCACCGAGTTTCGTTCCAATCGGCCTCCATTAACCTTGTCTAATAGGTGCTCAAACTTCATTGGCCAATGGCGGCCATGTTTTTTGAGATGTGCCAATGTCCTCATAGACTATCATGCCCTCTTGGACCAAGACACTGTATGCCAAATTTCAAGTCAATCGGACTAACGGTTACATAGTTAGAGATGTTGTCAAGTTTTTATTTTCAAGTTATTGCGTAACCTAATGTCCAGTCATCGATTGTTTTTATTGTGACCAAAGATTGAGCCCATACACATGTGTACCGAGTTTGGTGCAAATATCTCATTTCGTTCTTGAGTTATAGCTTGAGTTACACACCACACATTTTGGAGCCCCTTTGCTGGGTCCTGTGTTGGTGGAATATTTTAGCACTAGCTGTCTTCACCACAGTTGTTGCAGCTTTTGTTGTATGCATAGCACCTACTTTTCTGCCGGAACAGTTTAAGCAGCATGTTTTTTGTGCAGCATATATATATATATATATATATATATATATATATATATATATATATATATATTTGTTTGTGATGGAGTATTTTATCTATCCTATAGAAAACAATTGTAGAATTAGTTTGCTCACTATAGAAGCTAGAAGTGTTTTGAGGCCTATTGGCCCATATGTGACTATAAGGGTCAGATGTGTCTGAGAAGTTAACTTGGCCACTAAGCATATTTTTTTGGTAAATTTCCACCAGACAACAGATAGTTATAAGACATAGAGATATTGTTTAAAAGACATAGAGATATTGTCTTTTAAAGTTATGGCAGTTTATTGCCTACAAAAACGACCGGTTTGGACTACAACGAGCTTCTTCCAGAGTTGGTGACATCATAAACCCTGCAAAACATGCCTCCGGGAACACGCAACAAAGTGGGCGAGGCCATGTGGCGCAGCATGTGGAAGCGGAAGAGTTGTGTACACTGTCAAAAGATAATGAACCCATTATAATCTGTGATATTTTCTACACTGGATGTGGCACAAAGATTTGCACAAAGGCTTTTACTGAAAGAAGCAGTTCCCACTTTAAAAGCAGAAGCTGCTGTTTATTGGCTTCAAACTGCAAGTACGTTTTATTGTTTGTTAGTTACATGTTTTTTAAACGTATAGCCTAGTTCTGTTGCTATTTTTGGTTGCATCAAGGACATATACAAAGACCAACACGTCTTTGCTTCGCTAGCCAGTTAGCTCAATTTTAGTGCATACTTCAACAAACGCCAACAAACTTCTATGTTCATAGACAAACAGTTGTTCATGTTATAAATTAAACGATACCTTTACAAAAATGCGACTACTCAGTCATGCATTCGGCTACAATAAAGCTTTAACCCTCTACCGCACGCATTATGATAAATTTATAAAAAAAAATATTTGACTCTTTTTCTTTTCTTAGAATGGCTTAACTTGAAGTGCTGTAAAAAAAAATTTTGGAAAAAAATATTATTTTAAGGTACTTTATGATATGTTGCCATATGGCAACAATGCGCAATAGTGGAAATAACTTAAAATAAGTATAAGTGTATATAGTTAATATTTTTCCTCAGAAATGTTGTTTGTATTGAATAAATTGGTGCTATTATAAGCTTTAGCAGTAAGTAAATATAAACAACACCTTATACTTATTTTCCAACATTGTGTTTTATATATGGAATTTATTTTTTTGCTGAATAATGCTTTATATTCTTTGAATTTCATTATGTTTTTCGTGAATAAATTGCAAATGTAGACAGTTAAAAACAAATCTAATACTGTTCATCATGTATCATAAAACAATGACATAAAACCAAAAATATTGTAGTTCATGAAAATTCAACATTACACAATCTTATGAGAGGAAGATTATGAACATGAACCCCCATAATCCTTGAAACTTCACCTTTTTTCTGTATGAAACTTCAAAAGCATTTTTTTTTCAGAGGTGAGACACATGTACACATCACATTTGGTGCACTTTACCCTAACAATACACTTACAACCACTTGCACCTGCCTTTTTGAGACACAATGGTAGGCCAGTGGTAGATCTGGGCCAGTAGCACTGGCTGTGGTGGCAGATCTCTGATGTTGATTTAATCCATAATACAAATGTCATGGCAGTCCTTAACATACGACTAATCAACATTATATCACTAGCATTAATGTTGTTATTGTTACAGCTTAACAGACTGCAGCTGGCCTTTGCTAGCTATCTAACCTATTATAATAATGCCATTCCATTATTGCGCAGTGTTGCCATATGGCAACACAGACATTTTATCGATTTACCAAAAACTAATTTCATAAAAAAAATTTTGAGTGGTGAATATGTTATCATAACTTACCTGAGATGATGTTAACAATTTTTTTGTGAATGTGAAATGGGCGGGTCCTTGTTTGTTACTGACGTTTTAATTTGTTTTCAGCAACTACATACAAGAGACGGCAGTCTGTCAGAAAATCGCGCCACAGAAAAAAATTGCATGTCATGTGACTTAACCAAAGCACATCATTGGCTAAACTAAGGTCTTCTCTTACCAACAAAAAAAACAAGAATGTTCTGTTAAAGAGACAGTGGCAAGGAAATGAACACAAAGTGTATGTTGCCATATGGCAACACTATGTGGTAGAGGGTTAATCAGGATAAAACTGTATATTGAAAGCTAACAAACAGCAGTGACAGCATCTAAACACTTTGACAAAAATAAAAAAATGAAATACCATTCATAAACGTCCTTTATAAGCTGCGATTGCAGTGGTTCTGCTTGACCCTCTTCATCTGGGTCTGATTCGGCTCAATTTGATACAGCAATTAGATGCCCTTATTTACATTTCCTCCTAAGCGTGTAACAACTAATGGTAAGGGGCGTGTTGTTTCCGGACGCTTCAGTGAATCACAATACACTGGGCCAGCTAACCAATCTGAGCACATTGCGTATTTCGGAGGGAGCAGCTTCATAGAAGCAGGAAGTCAAACGAGCTGTTCAAATGACAATGGAAACAAAGGTGTAGAATGAAGGTAAAATATATGAAAAATACAGCATTTTCAAAAAAATGAAGTATTAAGACATGTTAAACTGCACCCCAAAAACACAATCAAGCCTCTGAACTTTAAGAGATAATAAAAATGTATAAAAACTGTGCCCCAGCTAAGAGAGATTCAGATGTTAAGCCGGCATCTCTCTTTGTTGCTTGTCAATAAAGTTAAACTCCTGGGACCTGGAACTTCATTTTTCATTGAGACCAGAACTGAAGGGACACAGAGACATCGAATTTGCCACATTTTTTTTTTCTATTTTCATACTCCCTCATACTCACCTCTGAATGTTCTTGCAGCAAGCATGTTAACAGCCAAGTGAAGGTTGAAGTTTTTTTTATTTCATCAAACGTGTGTAAAATGGTGGTTTAATGTGGTTGTTGATTATGAAATGTTGAAATGTCGGCAGTGACTAAATGTTATAAAAAGCTGAATATTATGAAAGGTATATCCTCACCATGACAGTAACTTTCACATGATTAAAAGACCTTCCTTTCACGCTGTGAGCTTTTGTATGAGGAAGCATCACAAATTTAAATATCTGGTGCAGGTTTTGGCTGTGTTTGTGAAAGTCATGCATCTCTGGTATTTAAAAACTGGTATTTTACCATGATTGTTGTAAACATACAAACAGGTTCTTTTACATCTTTTACATACAGAAGCACTGAAGATTGTAATCATGGGAAAGATTTGGGGGAACTATGGGGAAGTTTTGATCAGATTTTAACAAACTTCCTTATAGTTTCATTATACAGTATTCAACAATGGACCCTTTTCACAGACTGAACATCGCTCTCTTTCCATACATGAATAGATCATTTTTGTTTTTGTTTTGAATTAAGTAATTTAAAAGTAGATGCTTAAATGTTTCTTTATTGCGCATGTCTGTGTAACAAGTATTCACCAAGTTTGGTTTCATTTTTCTGATACACTCCAGAAAAAAGTTCACAGAGACCGTGATCGAAGAAAGCTCACCCTGTTTGTTTTCTGTATTTTACAAAGGCACAATATTTTGTTTTGATTGTTGACATGAATAAAAGTAAATCCTTTTCAGTTTTGAATGATGTATTGCTTTTATCTTTTATCTGAGTATTTAAGTTGATTTTGCTGCTATGTGAAAAAGAAAAAAAAATCTACCACAACGCCCTGATGTGTTTGTTGACCCCAGAGGGATAACCAATGTTTTACATGCTTGTTTCACGAGTTCACACTTACAAATAATCAGATAGTAAATAGTATGCGTATTTGGCATGCTGTCCGAAGAGAGGGCTCCAGGTTTGGTTTTTGGCATGAGTATTTCAGGATAGGAAAGTAACCAGGTGAGTGTGAGGAGTTACAGGGGTGCTGAAAAACTGTCGAGGAATATGGAGTCGACTGTGTTTATATGTAGTCCTCCACTCATGCTGATTGGGTAGATATGTCGATTACTGATTGTTGACAGCTGGCTGAAATTTTGTGATGATTGGATACATTATTTGAATGTTTTCCTCCCAAACTTTGTTAATAAAACATAATTTAATGAATCTTAAATAATTATTGCACATGCATCTGTAGACACTAACAGATTACAGGTGGTAGACAATTAAAGACCCAGTTATAGTAACTTAGGACACTAAAAAGACCTTTCTATAGGTTGTTTGCACATGACGTCATTGCTGCACGTGAAATGCAGCTGGAGGGCAAGCACTGATTTTTCTATATAGGAATCCTATCACAAACTCAAAATTCCTATGTTTTGCATCATTTATGGTTGCTCAAACTGAGAAACTATAATGAGCTTTTATTGTTTATGTAACTTATATAGTTTTTTAAGTTTAAAAATTGTCACCTTTTATAGCATTTTGCGTCTGCTGATACTGAAATGAATATGGATAGCTGCTTACCTTTTTTGTTTTTGACTTGGTTAAATATTCACATTCTTCATGGTATCGTTTGTAGGGAAGAGAAGATATTTTATCCTATTGCATGATCATTTGGTGTTTCACTTAAGTTTCGTAGAATTCCATTTACAATCTGGTTACCGTGAAAACAGTGTCATGTGCTGCTGCTTCAGCCATCATGTGGTAGAAAATGTCCAAATAAAAAAAAAAAATGTGTTCAAAAAGCTGGCAGAAGTCAATCCATTTCTGTTGGGAGGGTGTATGTAACTGAAGTTTTAATGTTTTCTTTGTATTGTACTTTGTACTTTGTATATTCACTTTCCATATGACCACGGAGGAGAATCAGAGGGGCATTCAGCAGAAATGGCTGCGTATAAGTTATACTCATTCACAAGCCAAGTGAGGGTCATACTCGCAAATGTAATGTTAATTATTAAACCAAACAAAATACAACTTTCAAGAACACTCTGCTATGTGATTATTTTATTAAGTGATAGGCAATGTGTTCAATCAGTGACATTATTATATTTGATATACGGCGTCTCCCCGTCACCTCCTCAACCAGCTTCCCTAGTGTGTTTTTACACGTAGAAATGGCGAAAATTGTATTACACCATCCAGTTTTTTCCATGAACGATGATGTGAGCTCCTGTTGCAATTCTCGATACAGCATAAATGACCTACAATGGTGACATTTTTCACAATCAAGAAAATCAAAAATATCGCCCTTAACATCAATAGCAGAAAGGCAACGCAATATAAACAAACCAAACTAGAACTGAACATGGTGTGACGGTAGTTTCACATTCGCTATAGCTACCTCCTCAATGGCAATCAACTCTTTCAATTCAGTAGAAAAATCACTCCTCTTCATAACATAAGGTTCACGTCCAAAATATGTTGTGATTTTTCTGTTTATACCTTTCTAAATCAGCACAGTACGGACTTTTCCACATCTCTTCCATTCTAATTTTCACTGCTTGCCCTCCACATTAATTTCGGGTGTCACCAGAACCACATGATTGCAAACAACCTATTGACTGAAAAACACCAGAAGAATGATGCCCAGGGTCCCTGATTACCTGTGTGAATATGCTGCAGGAGGCATGAGGACTGCAGATGTGAACAGAGCAAAAAAAACTTCAATGTCTGCAATGTAAAATGTCCTAGACAGTGTTACAGGGAGATGGGAAGGACAGCTGATCGCCTTTGGAAGGGCAACCCACGTGTAACCATGTGTCCCCCAAGACGTGTTCGAGAATTTGCAAGTGTCTTGGTGGAAAAGTAGAGTAACATCTCACAGCAAGAACTAGCAGATCTAGTGCAGTCAATGGATGACATGCATTGGTGGCCAGACCAGATACTGACTGCTGTACAGTTTTGATATTGACCCAGTTATTGCCTCAGTTGTTGAACTTTTCATATTAATACAAATAAAATAAAAGTAGTTGAATGTGAGGGGACATTTAATTTTTTGCTGAGTTTATAATAATGAATATAACATTAAATGTATCTGTTGGGCCTGATCATGCCAAAAGACAGCAGATTTGCTGGTATCACATTGTCCTGAAAAATGGTGACCAGGACCACAACTGATTTCACCAACCAAGCTTTGTCAAAGAATTGACAGCAAAACCAGCCACTACCTATGATGTTAGTTGTTAAAAAGTTATACTTTATACTTATCTCTTAAGAGGGTGCAGTTGGGTAAGATGAGCCATAGTAAGGACTTTCTTCACACAACACATCAGTAATAGCAGTGCTTGACTGACATTATTTAAACTCAAGCTATCAAGAATGAATATCTAAATGAGTCAATACACATAATGTCACTGCAACCACATCTACATGGAGGGTCTGTATCTCTTACCACTGGAGAAAGCGTAATGGCTAACTTAATCACGTGTGGCACCTCTCAGCCTATCGTGTGATGGCAGTGACGTGAGTCGCAACGTTCCCTAGTCTGCCTTCTCTTAAAAAAGTACATTTTTATCAAGCTGAAATCTACATATAGTTCTTAACAAAAGTATTGTTTAATGTAAAACATTCTGAAGATTGGCAAACAGGCTGTCGATTAATTAAATGATTAGCTATTTCCCCACAAAAGCTGTTTAATCAGCATAGTGAAGCCTCTCTTCCACTGACTTCCATTCAAAAAACAGGTCTCCTCTGGTCTCCTTCCCTGCGTACTGCGGGGGGCGGAGCGTTAGCTTTAGCCATTGTGCTTTTTTGGCTAAAGGTTGCAGGCTTGCATTCCAGTGGCTTTAGGTGCGTTCACGCGGCCTCGTAATTCCTGTAGTTACGAGATTCTAGCTTGTAAAAAGCATTCACGTCCTCGTAGAGCTCGTAATTACAGCTTGTAAGCTGGGAGTTTTCTGAAAGCTCCCACATGTACCACGTGGCCGCTGTACCACCTGACCGCTCATTTAGGCGTTGATAGTGGTGCCATGGAAACGCATAATTCCCAGTCCGAGGACGTGAACAGCTCCGAATATAACGTCACGTGTTGTCATTTCAAGAATCCGGTAAATACGAGGTGACGTGAACGCAGCATTTGTTTTGGTCCTTGGACTGGGAATTATGCGTTTCCACGGCACCACTATCAACGCCTAAATGAATCTACAGCGGCCACGTGGTACATCTGGGAGCTTTCAGAAAACTCCCTTCTTACAAGCTGTAACTACGATCTCTACGAGGACGTGAACGCATTTTACAAGCTAGAATCTCGTAACTACAGGAATTACGAGGCCACGTGAACGCACCTAGAGAACTGTCCATCTTACCTGCACTTTTTTCACTCCTCCCCTGCAGCTGCCTACTCTCGGCTGAATTTCAGGCGAGGCAAGGCGCATCTCAAACAAGCCTATTGAGACCACCACTCGTGTTATTTGAAACCTGGTCAAAAGGATTCACATATTGATCAATAATATAAAATATACAATGATGTGATCATAACTGACGTGAGTAGTTAAAAAATATTTTGGGTGAGCTGTTTAACCCTTTTGTTCTGTTCAGGGTCTCTGAGACCCCAGCAATAAAACATGATTAAATGCATTTTCCTTTATGCACCAGGTGAGGCGCCAATATTTTCAAACCAGCCCTTCTGACTTTCCAATACTGCATGACGTTTGAAGCTTCAAATGTCGATCAATCACGTGATAATGTCATTTCGATACAAGCATCGGTACAGTGTGACACAACAGTGCTTTGAAAACTGCGTCGGAGCATTGGAGCCCCGATATCAACCGTCCCATCACTAATACATCTAGAAAGGGAAAAGCATCAAAGGTATCAATAAAAGATCTTTTAAAGCAAAACTAAATTGATGATTGCCTCGACCAGCAAAGCAGTGGAAAGCGGACACATTGGAGAGGACCCTGTGCATTTGTTATGTAGGCCTATATACTGTATTACTGCATTTACAACACTGTTTTGATACAATTATTATTTTTAATTGTGAAAGCACAGCAACCAATCTGATAAACTATTATTTTAAAAAAATCAAGCATTCTGCGTTAGTTCAGTCAGGCCTTGTAGTCAAGCTCCGCTATCAGCTGATTCGCAAATTCCAACACCACCCATATCAGCTGATCCGATTTCTATGGACTAAAATAAGGCGCATTACTTAATACACAGGTGGCAACCAATCACGGTATCATGCTTGAATTCACTGAGCTCCTGAGAGCGACCCATTCTTATGTAGAAACAGTCTGCATGCCTAGGTGCTTGAGTTTATACACCTGTGGCCAGGCCCATTTGTATCGTTTCAGAAAAGTAAGTAGGACTCTCTGAACACGACCTTGGAATGCGTCCTTCTTTCACAGGAATTCGGAGGATGCATGAGGTGTATCCTTCGCTGCTGCAGATAGCCCACAAATTCTTTGCGTCGCTTAACCTATTTGAAAAAAATAAAAAAAAATAAATGGTGTCGTAGGGAAGTATGGCGTCTGATGAGTATATTTAAAAGTGTATGAAAGGGTTCAAGTGTACTACAAATGGTAACTAAATACTTTTTTTTTTTTTTTTTTTTTAAAATACAGAGATATGTTAAAAGCACATTTTAGTTCAAATTCATGGTGTCTCAAAATAGCACAGTTGAGTACACTTAGATGTTCTTAAGATTATCTTAAGAAGTACTAAAGAAGAATTTTTAGTATATTAAGTACAAAATTAGTGCATGAAAATAGAGCACTTTAAATACATTATAGTAGTAGGCTATACAAAGTGTACTGAAATATTTCTACAAATATGTATTTATGTATTTATTACTTTGAAGTACATTTTTACTTCAGTTTACTTTTGTCAAACTTTAGGATGTGACAGTAGCATAATTTCTATATATATTTTTTTTAATTATATGTCATTTTCTAAAACAGCATTGGTACAGTGGAACTGCAGACACAATGGACTTCTTCTACTAATTGATCAATGGTATTCTTGGTGGGAGTGGCATGGGATGCTCTTAAGGCAATTATTAAGGGTCGAATCATTCAAATTGCTTCACAATCCCAAAAACTTAAAGCAAGAACTTTTGGAGTTGAAAATAGCATTAAGAGGGCTGAAATGAAGATGAAACATCTAGTGACATCTAGTGGTCTTAGAGATTTAACTCAACTAAAAAAATACAGATATAGCACCATTCAGTCTCAAAAGATTTAATTTTTGCTATTCAGGACAAGACAAGAGAACCACATAAGCTTATGTTTTATACAGATGACATTTTAGTATTTGTTTCTGATCCTGGTAGGGTTTTACCTTGCCTCAGAACAACTGACATTTTCTCTAAGTTTTCAGATTATAGGGTGAAATGGTCTCAGAAGCTCTTGCACCAACTGCATTTTGTCCTGTCACAACTTTTCATCCTGGCATGTTTCAATGGCCTACATTGGGCATTAGATATTTAGACATTTTATTTGAATGATTTGAACTGAATTTGAATGATTTAATGAGTTGATACTGTCTCCTTATAAAAACAATTTCCTGTGATATGGATAGATGGTCTCCACTCCATAGGCCTATGTCAATGGCTGGAAAAGTCAATGTAATTAAAATGTTTTTTAAGGCCAAGCTGAATTGTCTATTCTCTGACGCACTGACACAATAAAGTCAAGCTCCCAGTTTCTCCTACTGCAAATTAAAGATCACTACATTGTAAAAGATTTTTAAATACAAAATGGTTCATAACCCTCATGTACCGTTGCGGGCCAATTTGACCCGTTTTGATTTTTAGTTGTCAGAAATATCAGTTAACCAATGTTTTTTTATTATTATTATTATTTTTTTTATTGTTTTTATTGCTTCTAAAAACTATATAGTATATGTTTTATGACTTCCACCCACATTCACTTTTGATGAGTGGACAAGAGCCACTTATTTAGATCTCAACCCTATTTCTGAGACTCACCAGCACCTTGTCTAACATTATCAATGAATATCTCATAAACTGTCAATGAAATTAGATATACAGTAGGTAGGTAAAGAGGACAAAATTGAACAAAACACAAGTCCAAAATACAATTTCACACAGAAAAGATCCGTCCAGAAATTTGCATGTGGTGCTGGTTCTGTAATTCAATGTCGACTTTATATAGGACTAATTTCAAATTATTTCAGAAATTAAATGGTTGTTCTGGGGAAAAGATCAAAGCTGATAATACACGACATTAAAAATATATATTGCCAGCGCAGGGCTGTAAAATGTTTTTGTAAACCTCATTTAGGAGGCCTTCTGAGAAAGAGAAAGGGAAAAAAACTAAATGTAGTCTTAAACATGACCACTGGATGTCACTGTCATTCCATAACCACAACACAGGCTGACTAAATGCGAGATTTGGTGATTTAAGATAAACTTTTGGTGTTTTTCTACGTGTACGATTTCACACTGTTACACTACACATTTTGTCATGTAATATGATATGAATAACACAAACATATTTAACCTCTTTCTGGCTGTAGATGCACTGCGTTGAGCAGTTAATCGCATGACTGTCACTGCCTGTCTCGTGTTTAATTCACTGTTAGCGGTAAATCCTGTCGCTCGTGCTCTGAACTGCTGAGGCTCTAGAGCTCGCAATGGGTGACTGGTGGACAGATTATCGGAGTGTTTCGCGCTGTCAGGACACTAGTTTCTACACGGACGTGACCACAGCAGGACGTATGAAGTCAGCGACAGTTTTCAAACAAGAGAAAACTGAAATGTTACCTTTATTTCACTGGATTATAACGGAAAGCTGGCATTAATTTAGAGAAGATCAACAAAATGTGTTCTAAACTAATACATCTCGCTAAAGATACCCAGTTAGGTTTTGACACACGTGCCGCCCTTCCAACTGGAATGAATCTTTCAGAAGTGTGAAGCTCTTCATAGTCTGTGGAGCGCGTGCACAGGTGAAGATTCCACAGGTAAAACAGCATCATGATGCCGACGGACCAAATGCGCTCCTCTGTCTCTCCTGTGTAGGGTTCATAAATGTCAGAAACGTTAATGGGACATATCATAGATAACCCCTGTGGCCAAAATGAGCGTCTGTTCTCACCTATGGCGGATTCTGCAGATATTATTGGCAACGATAATCACGGCTGTCACTCAAGGTATGTAGATTTCTAGTCAAGTTGGAAGAGCTCAATCATGTTTTTGTCATTGTAAATAGTATTATACTGTATTTAGGAAGTGAAAGGGGTTTGTAATTCTTGAAAATGAATTTAGGAGCATTCAGAATCTTTACATAGAAGAACAAATGGGTGACGAGTTTCGTTTTAGACAGGCTATTTAAATCTAATCATTCTATTAATGGCCAGATTCCAGAAAAGGAATTTTAGCCTATCCACCTGTTTCCGCGGGGCGCTACTGTAAAAGAGAACGTGGGTACAACTTCCGGTGAGGCGGCGGAAGTAGCATACCAATGGTATTTAATGTGCTAATTAGCGAAGAGGCTAAGTGTTTTTTGGATCATTGTTTACTTTGCAAAGTTGAAAATCTTTATGAGAGATGTCGTTACGTCGCTCAGGGACAACATCTCAGTTTAGTACATTTATTAGTTAATAATATCACAATACAATAAACAGTTTTCGTGCCCTTAATTGCCCTTTACTTTACTGACCTTCCACAAAAGTGCTGCTGCATGACTACAAGAGCATCCTGGCCCTGCAATACTTGAACAAACCGCTGTCTGTACTTCACCTGTCACTGATGCACCAAAGCCATATGATGTTATATTTTACTCCTAACGTGTCGTGCGTGCCAGAGCGAGTCGCGTTTCCACTGTCATATATGCGATGCTAAAGGCTACTTATGTTAACCATTGCGATAAATACACACGTTTATGGAAAATATCAGACTGCTTGAGGAATGAAGACAATTCTTATGTGATTATAATCGTGTATTTATTTGGTTAATGTTTTATCTGTCTCTTCCCTGTGCCTGTTGATTCCTGACAAATGCATATCTTTCACAGATTCACACACTCCGGTTAACTCGTATAACTCATACTCCTGTTGTCTTCTCATGAGCTCCCTCTGTTGCTTTGGCTGAAAGGATCAGGATAGATAGACGGAGAGATCGCGCAAACGTCCTCGGATTGCAATCATCGCATAATTTAGAGGAAAATCAATAGAAATGCTCAGAAAGTGACGTAAACATAGGGTATGTTATCAATATATTTCTAAATGTGTAAGCCTTTGGATTTAAAAGCCTTAGTGGAGTTGTTTTGTGCATTCTTGTGATCGTAAATAAATGGAAGCAGGCGCAACTGAATAGGTATGTGTTTCTAATGTCAGTATAATATTAGTTAGATTTAGCATGATTGATGTGCACTCCTGACATAAATTAATAAATTACTATTACTGTAACATTTTTTATTGTAAAACATTGTTCAAATATTGATGCTGGAATCTTAAATTTTTAAGTAAAAAACAAACGTTCGCGAGTTTGGATCGTTTAAATCTTGAAATACTGTCAACTGTTGAATGAATGAGTGTCACGTCCAGCTTGTTTACTTCGAACCGGAAGACGCTCCCACGTTTGACGCAAGGCCTCATGGGGCGTAGGAAACTTGTGGATACTTTAAGAGTTAATTGTGTTCCATTCCACCTTTTTTTTTTTATTTTCTTTTTTTTTTCTTTTCAGAGACACAAATCCTTTTTTTTTTTTTGTGAGACTTATTACTGTATGGTTATATTTCATAAAATTAATGTAGCATGAAAAATTGATGGTTAAAACAAATCAAATGTATAATCAAATATCAAATGTTTGACCCAAGCACTTTAAAACCTTCTTACAGTATCAGTATACAGATTCTAACAGTACAGTATAAAGTTTGTTTGATTAAAACTGTACAACATTGTAGAAGATTGGTCAAAATTATATTAAATTACCTGAGTAAAAACTATTTCCCATGCTTTATTATATGCTGGCACGCACTATGTTATGAATGGGCATGATCCTTCTGACATACATGAATCTATCTGTATCTGTAAGGTAGGCCTACTTATCTGCAGAAACTATTTTTAAAACCTTAAACATTCTGGATAAAAGCATGATGAAGTTTACATCCCTATACAACTGATTTTTCAAACAAGTTTTAAGGCCATTATTGGATACAGAACCATATCCAACCTTTCCTCAAAAGTCTTTGCTCACTTCTCATTCTTTAGATTCCCATTTCTCTTATCTGTCTCAATCCTTTCTGTACTTTTTTTTGTAGTGAGTGCTTGTTTCTCAAGGCATGGTCTGCATAGATTAGTGCTCATCCTGTCACAGAAACAGTGTTTCTACAGCTTCACTCATTCACAGGGGCTGAGACATCTGTGCTGTGTGTGTTCTCTCTCTTTAATGGTGTTTTAAGACATTTAAGGATCACTTCTATTGCACATGATGGAAACAGTATCATGCAAGAAATTGTGCTATTATTGTACTGATGAAATATATATATATACTTTTATACAACAACTTTAACAAAGTTAATATTGATTAACTTTTCGGACAAAATTTGTCCAGTTAGTTTATTTATTTTATGTCTCTACCAACAAAACTTGTTCCAAAAGAAGCAAAATAATCAAGCCCTTTCAGAAAAGCACTCAGCCAATAAAATTTTCAGTGTTACAGTACCATTTGTTCAGCATCAAATGATATGTGCCATAGTTATACAGTATGCTGGCATATGTATTACATTCATTTCAATATTGTCTATTGATATACTGTTAAATGTCTACCATCTGTGTTAGACTTCATTAGACCCCATCAGTTTCCCACTTCGAGCCTTAAGTCACCTTCTTACAGTTTAATGTGGTGATTTTTGGCATTAAGAATGTATTATAAAGGTTGGTGCTGACTTAAAAAGTAGCATGCAAGCTTGCTTGTTGACAATGTGATAATGTAGTATAATCACAGAAAGTATCTGCTATATACTAACAGCTGTCATAACATTATGTCATCAGTACCAAAGTCTTCCAGCATTAAGGCCCCAATTGGTCAGTGTGAATGTTCTCTGCTCTGACAAGCAGTTTTTACCACTTGTACTAGAAAGGTTATTTAACAGAAATAATGTAATGCCAATTTATTAAACTTACAAACTTCTTTCCGTAAACAGTAAGTGAATGTGTCAAATTGTTTTAATCCTTTTTTAGACTTAAAGTGAGGTGTTAAAGTGTCATAGCAAGAAAGAGTGTCATCTCCAGTTTTACTCAAAGAAGTTTGAGGTATTTGAAAGAAGAGAGACAACTGTTGATGTGTCTCAAGGGGAAACACATCTGTGCTGTCAGCTACTGTTTGTAGTCCTCTGAGTCTTTTTACTGTATTCTCACAGCATGATGGTGAAACCCACTGCTTTTTTCAATGTTATCAAATCTACTTAAGAGTCTCCTTGTTTTAAAAAAGTGTTCTCACATTTCAGGTTGGTCCAAACGTGTATAATTAATAGTATAATCTTATGTTAAATATAATATATTTCAAAGACATTTTAAGGACATTTTTGTTGCAATTTTGGTGTTGCAATGAGTCGCCAATTGGTCTCAAATATACGTTCCAGGTCTTCAAGCAAAACCAGTTGAGGAGCCATGATCTAGAACATCATTCACACCACTTTTGCTGTTAAAGCCACATTGCTGAGCACATACAAACAGCAGAATGCTTTATAGGGTGGACTGATGATGAATGGATGGATAGAATCTGAGTGATTTTACAATATTTCCAAGAATATTTGTGGAGGGTGAAATCAAAATAATATTATTTATATCTGCTTTCAAACCTGCTATCGATGTTTCATTAGTACTACAATAAGGTCCCATTAGTTAACTAACATTGACTAACAATGAGCAATTTGTTACAGTACATAATAAATTTGTTAACTTTAGTTAATACAAATACAACTGTAAGTTTTTAGTTTATATTAGCCCTGGTCCATTAAATAATAATAAAGTGCCCCTATTTGGAGAATGCTTGTAACCAAGCAGATCACGCACCCCATTGACTACAATAGTAGGAAAAAATAAATACTATGTTAGTCAATGGGGGTGAGATCTGTTTGGTTACTGACATTCTTCCAAATATCTTCCTTTGTGTTCAGTAGAACAAAGAAATGTATACAGGTTTGGAAGAACTGAGGGGAGTAAATGATGACAGAACTATCCCTTTAAGGTTCCTAATTTTGTTTTGGAGATCTCTTGTAATAGTTTACACGGAAATGTGCTGGTCAAAGTAGATAATTTGCGGGCAGCCAATGAAGACTATATAGGCTGGCATTGTGCAAATTTTTACATTTTACTTAGGTAAGCAGTTCAGAATCAATTCTTTCTTTTCGGACAATAACTTTATTTGTGTGCATTTGATTTTAAAATGTATCACACTAAATGTTGAAATTAACATTTACTAAGAATAATAAATGATTTAGAAGAATTTTTTGGTAACGCTTTAGATTACAGCCCGGAAAGTACTGCGTAATTACAACGAATTTACAGCATAACTTTCAATAATTATAGTGTAACTATACAGTAAGTATGTGTAAGTATAGGGGAACAATATGTAAAGTATCGGGAATAAAGGGGTAACAACCAGGAAAATAACAAATTATTTATACTGTAAATATTTTATAACTAAGGGGTACGTATGACATATAACTAAAGGGTAAGTATGACATTACGGGCCGTAAATTAAAGTGGAGCTTGTTACACTCTTATTTCATGTAGTTATAGGGTAAATATGACATTACGGGCCGTAAATTAAAGTGGAGCTTTTTACCCTCTTATTTCATGTAGTTACAGTCTGATATCACTGACTCCGAAACCTTTATTTGCAAAACAACTTTATTAAAAACAGGTCTACACACTTATATTCATTTTTTTAAATCAACTTTTCATTTCAATCTCTAAAGAGTTACTTTCCTGACAGAAAGTAACAAGTTTTGTCCGTTTTTTGTTTGTTGTTGTTTCTCGCTTGGCTTCCTCCTGCTCTTGTTTCTCAGCTGATGATCTTAAGAAGGAATCTCATTGCTGTTCTGTATTATAAGAAATACAGTACACCCAAAATTTTCTCGTGGTTTAGGCTATTCATCTTTTCGCTTCCGACCAGCTGTCACCAGCGCCTGCATGAGAGTCGACTTTGCGTTTGACGAAGCATATTAATGAGCAACGTGAAGCTTTCATGACGTTCTCGTGGGAGATTCGTGTGAAACTCGCGCGAGAACTGCCATCTCTGTTTTCTGTCTTGTTTGTTTCTCATTCTCATTATCTGTTATTCTGTGTATTTTGTTGTGAGCATTACTAAAAAAACAAAAAAAAAAAACTGACGGCATCCAACATCTGCGTGAGTTTCTCGGCCGCTTACGTCACGCTTCAAGTTACGTCAAGCATGAACTCTCAACCCTCGCGTGCATGCGCCGAAGACAGTTGGTCGAAAGTTTTAAAAATATTCAAATATTTGGTATTTTTCTTACAAATACGTATCGTTTCACTTCAGAAGACATTGATTCATCCATTAAGGTCGTATGGATTACTGTAGTTATTGCTGTATGTCTGTTTGATGCTTCGACTTTTAGGAACACGAGAGCTTGCATTATAAAGCGTTCCCATTTGATTTATTTTTGTCCTAAAATCCTTTTGTGTTCATCTTAAGAAGGAAAGTCGTATACATTTCAGATGGCCTGAGGGTAAAAGATGAGTACACCGGTGAGCACATGTACTGTATTTTCTTATAATACAGAATAGCAAATGGATTCCCTCTTAAGATACATCAGTGGAAAGAAAGAAAAAGAGGGACAAGAGGAGGAGGAAGCCAAGCAAGAGAAACAATAGTGTTGCAACTTTAAATCTGTTTTTGAAATAAGTTGTTTTTCAAATAAAGTTTTCCAAGTGATATGACTGTTTGCGTTTTTTAAATTTATTTATTTATTTTTTATTATATTTACCTGTAACTACAAATAAGAGGGTACAAGTGCCACTTTAATTTATGGCCCGTAATGTCATACTTACCCTTTAGTTATATGTCATACGTACCCCTTAGTTATAAAATATTTACAGTATAAATAATTTGTTATTTTCCTAGTTGTTACCCCTTTATTCCCAATACTTTACATATTGTTCCCCTATACTTACACATACTTACTGTATAGTTACACTATAATTATGAAAGTTACGCTGTAAATTGTTGTAATTACGCATTACTTTCCGGGCTGTAATCTAAAGCGTTCCCGAATTTTTCATTGTATGTTAAAGCTGCAGTCTGTAACTTTTTTGGTTAAAAATTATTCAAAATCAATTTTTTGAGCAAGTACATAACCAGCCAGTGTTCAAAACTATCTCCTTACCTTAGCCTGATTCACAACGGTAAGCTTGTAATAATGTTTTCTATTAAAATCAGTACTGTTGGGTTTCCGTGGGAAATTTGAGCATGTCGTCATTCGTCTTTGCATCATTATGTCACGTCTGTTTACATAAAGGAGTCCCAGCTAGTAGTCTTTATCATGTGAGGATGCTGCTGATAGCAGATCATTTTTAGTCTTTTCTCACAGCAGCTGGAATAATTAAATTATCATTTTGATGGTGGATTGTAATCCAGAACGGTCCAAATGACAGTCATCAACTGGACAACTGGAGATTCACCTATAGTCAAAAGCAAAAGACTTCAGACTGCGGAGTGGCTACAGAAATTTAAATCTACAGGTAACGCTAATACACACTAAATACACATAGTCACGCAATGCTGTTGTTAATATTAACAATTTGAGAAAAAAGTATAACAATAATAATAATTTGCACTCTGACGTGACTCTGACATGATCCGAGCTAAGTGATCATTAGATCATTAGATTTAATCACCATTGGCAGCTCGATTTATTGCTTTTTTCCCTCAGTTTGTCAGAAAAAAAAGTGGCAGACATGTTACTTTTTCAGATGACATTTTCCATTGAAAATTCTTATTTTGGTCATAGTTCAAGACATAGAATCTGTGATTCTGAAATACAGTATCCACACTGGTGCAATGATTGACACCAAACATTAGATTCATCCGCACCGAGGAGCCGTGCAATGCACATAACCTGATATTGCTGAGTTCAACATGTTCCTGGGTCAACATTTTGTTGATCTGGAACAACATTCAAATCAACCAATCGATTTGAGGGACAAGTTTACAGATTATGTCAAGTTTAGGCTTAAAATCATGAATTGGTGCTTCTACATCAGTGTTATTCATCTGATTTTTGGGGTAACTTATGGGTAGGGTTAGGTTTAGGGGTAGGAATTGGGTTAAGACTAAATTTCAGACTAGAATGTTGTTCCAGAATCAACAAAATATGTTGACCCAGGAACGCATCTAACTCAGCAATATCAGGACATGCTGCTGATGCACAGCCCACGTAAAGATGATAATTCCGCAATTAACTGCAATTGCAGGTTTCAAAAGAGATGGCGACAAAGAGGCAAAACTTACGGACTGCAGCTTTAACTAATGTAACAAATGATACCTTATTATGACACGTTACCAGTGTTTGCCATGGCAATGACAACCTTTTGACCTGCCAAAGTCATGCATCTAATTGCTAAAATGCTATTTATGACTTCATACCTAGTTTAAAATGCTACCATGTAAGTCCCCATTTACAGTATACAGTTATGCAAATTAAATGTATATCTCAGTGTTTAAAAACACACATTAAACATACTGAGCTTTTATTTCAGTGTTTAGCATGCATCCTTAACACTGTTTTCCCCATAGTGTGACTAGCAGATTTATTGGCCCCATCATACCTACGGATTAGAGCTGAATCCAGCCAGATGTTATCTATGTCATCTGCTGAAATGGAGGGTAAATAGAATGGATGTTGACCTATTGACCTGCACAAATGCTCATGTTAATGCATCCAGTCCTGCTGATGGCTAGCAGAGAGACCTTTATGAACTCAAAGCCAAATGCAAATCTGAAACAAACAACTCACCAGACATAATTTCTCTAACAATATACACATTATCTGCTCAGATATTTGACATGAACGAAGCATTTAATCTTAAAACATTACAGAAGCACATAATTTAACATTCATGATCAAAAATGTAACCTTGCTCTTAGATGTTCTTAAGTAGTAGTATCATAATGAGTGTGAAGTTCATTCTAAAGAGATTATGAGGAAGTGTAAGCCACTATTTAAAAGTGAAAAATAAAAGGTAAAGCAAATGAAAGGTAAATGAAAGTGATGTTTTAGAGTCTTGATTCCACAAACTTTTGAGGGATATTCTTTTGAAAATTTTGTCATTGTTTACTCACCCTCTTGTCATTTCAAACCTTCCTTTAGATTCAATGAATTTCATTGTGTTGCTGTAGTTGTTGTTTGTGTTCAAATCCAGTCCAAAGGGTTCAATTACTTTTCCCCCAACAACTGTGCAAAACACAGAAAATGAATAATTTCAATGACAATGTCAGTCAGGCAGAATTTTATCCAATTCAGATTAATCTTTTCTCCTTTGCATGTTCTGTTTCAGCTGTAAATGTGAGTGTAGGGTTGTCATGTGCCATAAGTTCAGTGTGAATTAGTTTGAGTCAGCTGGCCTTCACTATATTGACTGCATGACCCTGCCACTCAATCTGCTTTTTTAAAAATTATTTCCAGGAATTTTGAACCGTCTCTTTTGAGCTCATCCATGTTATTGGAGTTTACTTTTTTCTTTTTTTTTCTTTTTACTGGCATATAATACACAATGCGGGATCTCAGACTTCTCTGAGTTTACCAATCAGCAGGAGTTTTCATGAATATACTAGAATATTGAATTGATATTATGCTATAAATGAAGTGCTGAAGCTTAGGTGGATTAAAATAGGCTGCATCGGATGCAATATTGCAGATTTACATTTGGTATTGGAATCAAAAATCTTCAATCTTTCTAAAATGTAATATTCATATTTCAGTAACACTTTACAATAAGGTTCATTAGTTAACATTAGTTAACTACATTAGTTAACATGAACTAATAATAAACTGCACTTATAGAGCATTTATTAATCTTATTAATGTTAATTTCAACATTTAATAATACATTGTTAATCTTGTTAACATTAGTTAATGCCTGTGAACTAACCATGAACAACAATGAACAACTGTATTTTCATTAACTAATATTAACAAACATTAGTAAATACAGTAACAAATGTATTGCTCATGGTTTGTTCATGTCAGTTATACATTAACTAACGTTTAACTAATGAACCTTATTGTAAAGTGTGTCTATATTTCCATATGTGGTAGTAGAACCAGGCATTAATAGAGCTTTTTTATTTTATATTTGACAATATGCCTCTCATGTTCAAGTCCCGGTCAAGTCTAGTTGGTTAATGAATCAAAATATTAAAGAAAGTATTGCCTTTTTAAAATCATCATCGTACAACTGGTCTTCATACAGTGCATTTATTTTATTTTATTTAACCATATCTCTATTGCAAAAAAAATATATTATATATATATATATTAAAGTTCAAGAAAATCTCCACAGTTCATTTTATTTTAGCTGTTCTATGTTTGAAGCCCAATCTTGCAGTGGAAATGTCACTCAACCATTGTTTTCTTGTGCATATAAGATATTTTTAATGACAGCACTTTATGAATTACTGAGGCAAACTAGATTAAGTGGCTGCAAAAATGTATGAGCCTTTGCCATATAAGAAATATCAAACTAAGTGGCATTTATTTTAAAAATATTGCGCAGCACACTTCTCATGTAAAACAATAAAAATTGTTTGCTTAAATTATAACAGAAAGGATGAATTAGTGAAAACATATTTGGACACATATTTGGACATTTTTTGTTTGTCAAACAGTATTGTTCATCTCAGAGCAACCTTCTTATATTCTATAAAATTTCATTAGGATACATTAAAAATAATTTTGAGGAAATTATCTATGATTTACTGATGAGCTCTGTTTTATGAATACATTACCCACTCACTGTATACAATATAGTCAGAAAACACATCATATATATATATATATATATATATATATATATTATATATATATTTGAATAACGAATGTCTTCTTAGTGTGATTTAAATGTCATAAAATGACCATATGTGTGATATAATGGTACAAAAGTCATAAATTTGAAAGGAGTGTAAATTTAATATGAAAAAAATTTACTTGACTTGACTAAACCTTGTTTAGCTTCCAAGATCAGGAGTTTCCATGGTTGTATAGTCGTAAGCAACATCCAAAATAATTAAACAAAAAAATCAAATATAGCTACTAAGAGACATTTTGGTGGTGCACACACAGGACAATGTAGACACACTGTATGACATGCAGACAATATTACACATTTCTCTTAAACTTATTTTTCTCCTTTTTCATTTGTTTCTTTGTTCTCCTACAGAGCTGGACAGTCAGGAGATCTCCGATGCTACCAAATCCTCCACCCCATATCCGTTGTTCCTCCCTGTAACTTATCAGGTATGGGATGCTGAATACTTCCTACTAAAAGAAGCAGGACAGGACATCATGCGCAATTCCAGCATGCAGAGCCACACACAGCCATTTGTCATGCTCCAAGTAGGACATCTCCCAGTTATCAATGCCAGCTACGGCCCACTCTTAATCAAACAGGAGATCCCCCTGGACTTAGTGCAGTCGGTGCAGTTATTCCGGCCCTCACCACCAGTTTTCACCCTCAATTGGAGGGTCCAGTCCTTTGTCCTGAACCGGTGGGTCTATTCATCTTCTCCCAAAGTGCGAGTCCTGTTCTACGTGGCTGGGAGAGACTAGGACAGAGGAGTGAAGGAGAAAGGAACAAAATATGAGCTGCCATGCATAACTGTGTACGCCTTCTGGCAGACTCAGGAGGTCCGTGGCTCTTGTGTCATCCGAAATGAACATGGGTCTTGCATGGCAGAGGTTGACCCTCCTGCGAGCTGGTTCGGCCCAGTTGAGGACATTTCCAGTCGGGAAAGACAAAAGCCAACCCAGGGGAACCCTGTGGAACTGTTTTACCAGGCCCGACCCAATGCTTACGGCCTGTGTACAGCCAGTGGGGAGGAGGGCAAGAGGTGGAATTTGGGTGGTGGAAATGCTGGGCATCCTCAGGCTGAGTACATGCCCGTGACCCCCATGCAGAGAATTGGGAGTGTTCACCTCCAGCAGGTCAAACAATGGGCCATGCCAGTGTCCGTGCTCAGACTGAGAGAGTCTGTGGTCATCCAGACCTCCTCTAAACCCCTTAAGAAGACTGATATTGCTTCCTTTTATGTCTACGTGAGGAGCTCAGCCAACCTGGACACTTTCTCCCTCAGGTAAGTCCTGAAAAAAGACATTTATGCATTTCATAACTTTTCCTGGGAATCAAACCCACAATCTTGCCATTGCTGATGCCATGCACTTTAAGCTACTAAACAGAAATGCCTTACCACAGTCCTAATGCATTATAAAAATATACCATACATTTGGAACAAGATTTTAATGATTATGCCTTTTTTCCTTAAACCATACCAGTAATTTTAGCATCCTTTCTGGAAGTAGTGCAGATTATAAGTGGAGAGGAGAATACATGTAATGATGATAAACACATAATGATATTTTGAGCTGTTATTTTGATGGCAGAACTCTGGGTCAAGTCTGGGAACACAGCCTGGAAGCTCATTGTGCAGATTTGATCATCTAGCTATATGCTGAAAAAGACATGCATGTTTAAATCTCTCAGATTATATGCTGTGCCACAAAACACATTCTTTTGCTTCTCTCGCTCTCTGAATGCTTTCTGCTCATTCATTGTCATGCCGTTCTTTAAAAAGCATGTCTAAATAGAGAGTCTGTGCTTGGTTAGAGAAGGTGAGCCTCATTTAGGAGCCAGGAAGGGTTAGCCAGAACCTTTTATTCAAGGAAATGACTAGTTTAAAATGAATATGCAGAGTAGCACCACCCATTACCCTTTTTTTTTGCAGGAGTGTTCTATCTGACAGAGGTTTAGACTGGAAAACTGTGCCTTCTATGAAAATGTTTTAAAACAAAGGTTCGAACAGTAGAGTAACAAGCTTTGTTGAAATCACATGCCTTGGTGAGTTTGAAACAATCTCTGAATGACTGATTCAAACAAAGATTTGTAAGTTTTAAAGGTCCCGTTTTTCGTGGTTTTTTGAAGCTTTGATTGTGTTTATAGTGTCAATATAACATGTGTTCATGTTTTGCGTGGAAAAAAACACAGTATTTTTCACATAATTTACTTATCTGTATACCGCTGTTTCCACTGTCATAAAACAGTGCTGGTCAGGGCTGATGACTTCCTTGTTCTATTGAGTCCCTCCTTCAGAAATACGTACGAGTTCTGATTGTGCCAGCGGTTCCTGTGTTGTGATTCGACAGCACTTAGCAACCTTGCCGAAAGGTCACGCCTCTTACATAACGTGAGATGCATGCGCTCATGTTATTCTCCAGACAAAGAGGAACTGCTCCATCTTTCAAGAATAATCTTTGTGCGAATCCGCATTAAACTGATTGAGATTGAGGAAGCGTCCCTCAGCAAAATGTGCTGCACATAGTTTTGCATGTGGATTATAATTTCGGGAACCGAGTTAAATTGTAACCATTGATCTCTAGTACCAGCGTCCCTGGAAGGCCAAACAAAGGTGATTGGACTGCGGGTGAAAATAACAGCGTTTCGACACATGGCACAAACACACTCTACAAACGCACTCTTGCTCTTCTCCGTGGGACGCAACAAGACCACGCCCCCTTTTTTTGTGTATTCCTGTGGGGCGGGTTAGTCAAAAAACTGTTTTAGTGACGTCATTAAAAGAAGGAAGTAGAGGGATGTAGTCCAACTGGCCGTTCGATGTAGGCGACTTCTGTTTAATAAATATCTCGCTTGGCATTGAACTTTGTGCTTTAAAATTTTACAGATTTATTTATACTCTAACAACCACATACACACTAACTAAAGTTTGAAACATGGGATCACGTAGAACGACCTTTAAAGCTTCATGAAGCTGTTGCCTATGTTAACTTTTTCTCAAATGTTCTTTGGGTGTAAAGTAAAATTATTCAAATGTTGGTTGATGTAAAAAGACACAAGTTGTACCTTTTGACAACCTGAACTAAATTTGCCATTTAGTAAAAACAAATACTCTGATATTTTATGAAATGATCTGATTATACCTTGACTTCAATTTGTCAGACAAATAATTATAGTATCTTAAAACAATAGTATTATAGTATTTTCAAGACTTTTTAATGAGCCTTTAAAAATGTTATTATATATGCAGGGTTGTAACACACTTTGATATTCTGACTTTTTGCCCTTTTTAAAGTTTTATTTTAATTCAGAAATTCTAAAATGTGTTCCTCAATAGTACACAAAATGAATGTCACTCATCAGATCATCTGATGATCACTGATGCTTAAACATCAATTCATTCTCGTCAAAGAATATAATTGAGATGTGGATGATCTTGTGATGCAGTGGATTTCAGCATTGAGGAAATTTGGGAAATCTCAGAAAATTAAATTAAAAAGCTTAGGATGTCTGAGACATTTGAGATGTCAGTTGTAGACTTTCAGTAGTGTGCCCATCATGCTTTCTGAAAGCATGGTCTACATGTAAGCGCTCTACTTCTGTGATTTATGAGCATATATTTTGATTTTGTCATGTGTGGACCATTTTATATTCACATGCCAGGCTGTTTCTGTGTTATTAGGGTCTTAAGAGGACAGCTGGAGCTGTTGGTCTTGCCTACTCCTCCCCCTAATCCCCTTCATTCTTAACATCCATCTCTGTTGTCTCAGGCTTCCCTGGTGAAGTTCATTCCTCTCTGAAGCACATTTCTTCCTCTACCCCTGTGTGTAGCTTTTGCTGCTGAAATACCATCTCTCTCTTTCTCTAAGCCCTGTTGCTCTTGCCACTTAATCACTGTCACCTTAAATCTCAGTCTGTCCATGGCCAGCTCTCTTCTATACAGCTCATTCATGCAAGCCCAGTTTCTCTTCTCTCTTCTCTTCTCTTCTCTTCTCTTCTCTTCTCTTCTCTTCTCTTCTCTTCTCTTCTCTTCTCTTCTCTGATTTAATATGTAATCTCAAAACATTTAAAATGCACGCAAACATGATTACACTTCTGAATGAAATACATTAATCAATTTGAATATGGTTCCAGATGGCCAATAGATACTTTTCATTAACTGATGCTATAATCAAATAATGAACAATTGCTCAGTTGCCCTTGAAGCATTGAGCTGGTAACAGATGTGAGCTTTAGTGAGGTTTGATATGTCATGCTGTGATATCAATTTGGTGGCTTTAAATGGTGATGAAATTATAGCAGAAATGGGAAATATACCATTCGTATTGGGCTTAATGAATTTGTTTTAATGTTGTTGTTAAAGACATGACCACTTATAAATTACGGTAGCTGACTGGTCCAATAGCAGTAGAGAATTGTTAGGGCATTATAGAGGATTGTTATTGAATGGACACATAAATCATAAACATTATGCATGCATACAGATTGTGTTATAGTGTGGGTTATTACTGTTATTAGATGTGTATTTATTTTAAAATATACATGTGTATGCTTTGTTGCTTTCTACTCAAAAACCTGCCTAATATGCGGTTGGTTCTCCGCATGCTGCCAAAACAGCAGTGAGCCACATAGGCATGGACTCTACAAGACTCCTGAAGGTGTATCTGGTACCAAGACTTTAGCAGCAGATCCTTCAAGTCCTGAAGGTTGTGAGGTGAAGCCACTGTGGATTGAACTTGATGGTCCGGCACATCCCACAGATGCTCAACTGAATTGAGATCTGGGGAATTTGGAAGCCAGGGCAACACCTTGAACTCTTCATCATGTTCCTCAAACTATTCCTGAACAATGTGTGCTGTGTGCAGTGTTTAGGTAGGTGGCACGTAGGTGGCATGTGTCAAATTTCTGTCCACATGAATGGCCGGACCAGGGATTTCAAGCAGAACATTCCCCAGAACATCACACTCCCTCCACGGGCTTGTTTTCCCACAGTTTATCCTGGTGCCATCACTTCCCCAGGTAAAATGGTGTTAAACAAAACCTTCTTGCACTGCTCCAAGGTCCAGTTCCGATACTCACATACCCAATCTAGACGATTCTGATGGTGGATAGGGGTCATATATGCACTCCATACTCAGCAGAGTGTGATTCACTGTGTTGTCACGCATTCCTCCCATAGCCATCATTAAAATTTTGTGTGACTTGTGCCACAGTAAACCTTCTGTTGGCTCGGACCAGACAGATTGAATTTTGGTTGCCCAACACTCTGTTGTAGGTTTGTGTTTTGTCCCTCCTCAGACCACTGTTGGTAAATTCTCACCACTGCTGACTGTGAGCAACCCACAAACCTTGCCGTTACAGAGATACTCTGACACAGTTGCCTTGCCATAACAATTTGGCCCTTGTCAAAGTTACTCAGATTTATTCCTGCCTATTTCTCCTGCATCAGACACATTGATTGTGAGAACTGATTTTTTGTTTACCATCTAATCTACCCAAACATTAATATGTGGCCTTGTTAGGAGATTATCAATGATATTCGCCTTACCTGTAACTGATCATATAATGTTTGGCTCATCAGTGAATTTTAAATATATAACTTGAAACTTCATCATTACAGAATGTGTAATTACAAATATATTTAAATACATAACATGCACGTTTCAAAATAAATGGCATTAGTTACCATATGTAACAATTGGACAACAAGAGGGAGATCCATTTGCAGCATTTATTAAATAACATTAAGGGCAGTACAGGAATCATATAACCAGATAACAGGCAGAGGGTTGAGGCAGGCGGCAGTCAGGGTAAACAAAGACAGGCAAGAGGTTGAGGCAGGCGGTAGACAGAGATAACCAGGAACAGGCAGGTGGCAAGAATAAGAGTCCAGGATAACAGTCCGGAAACAGGCAGAACAGACAGGGAAACGCTCAGAAATGACAACCTCAGTAAATGAAGACTTCGCAATGTGTGAGTGTGTGTGACTGGCTTATATAGTCCGGGTAATGTGCTGCAGCTGGGTGTGAGTGATTACTGATTGGATGAGTGAGTGCAGGTGATTGTCAGGAGGATTCTGGGAATTGGAGTCTGGGAATGGCTGGGAACGTGACATCATAAATGCTTGTCAGTACATTCAGCAGTTCATTTAACCACTAAATCACACAGGAATCAATCACGCTTCACCCAAATCAGGCCTTGTAAAAAAATAGCTCCTGCTCATCTGAATTTCGTCACACATAAATCTGTCAGGAGGCCTGTTAGGAATCACCATGATAAATTTCACCTGTAGTCACGCTCATATTTTAAACACAGAAAGTTACTAACACAGTGGTCATAAATTAGGAGGTTGTGAGGCAGGAAAGATAAACTGTTGCTCAGTGATTGTTTTGATTAAATGAGTGAATTTTCATAATTTAGACTTTTCATAATTAAAATGCTGTGTCTTCATTTGGGTTTGTCATCTGATTGTCTCACTAAATTCCACGGTAGGGCTTTTCAGGAAGATTCAGGAAGAGTTGTCAACCCTTAAATGCATGACTGTTTCGCCAATCTTCTTACATATTCGGGTCTTTATCGACCCGGATCAATATCTAACACGGAAGGATCTTTCCCTGTCGCAATAATATAAAACTCCTCTGATATTAGAGTAACAATTACAGAAATAAAATAAAGCATATTTTGTTACCTTTTGGAGCTTGAAAAGGCTCCGTTTGAGCAGATGTTATTGCCATCATCACTGTCCTTGTCAGAGCTCATTTCCCAGTAAATTCAGCAAATAATGGGCTATTTTTTATGTTTGAGGTTGCAATATGAGCCCATTCGCGATCTCAAACGTATTCTCAAAATTATATAATTTTCAACATCTTCAAAATCAATAATTCAATCGCTAACAGCTTCACCAGATCCATCCAATTAACAGTTACAGTCATATTTCATTGCATTCAGTACTTGCTCTGCAGTAAATTGCTGAGCCATTTCACGTTTTTTTTTTATTTTCTGTCTGAATGAGTCGTCACTTCAGCATTGTGTATCAGACATTGCCACCTTGTGGAATAAAGGTGAATTGCACTTATTCCGTCATCTAAGATTCAATTTTGTTGTGCAGAAAAATATACTTACTCATACACCCTCGGCTCGTCACAACCCTATACATACGACCCGATGCGACCCTAAAGAATACAAAATAGGCATTCTTTATAATTTTATGATTTTTTTTTCGTGTTATATTCTTTATAATGAATTGATTGAGGAATACCAAGAAGGTTGATGTCTAACTTTAAAAATGAACGAGGAGGATAGTAGTGAATGGTGTCCCGGTCACTAAGACCCGAGGTATGCATTTAAGGGTTATAGAAATGCAGAAAAGGATCCAGTTTGTGTTCAAACCTGGATTCCTGTGAATTGAGAACTTCTGAACATTGCGCAATCAATCGAGAAAATTTTCAGGCATAAATATTCTTAGCATCATGAACCTGGTCTTTATTTAGTAGACCTTTTGAATCTTTGATTCACACTATCATTCCCACATTGACTAGTCAGAGTCAATATTCAAACCTTAAGCATATTTTAACACTGTTATAGAAAGCCACTTTCTCAATTATGATGCAGAAAGATCAAACCATTATTTTCCAGCAGGCAAGAGGTAAGCAAATCACATTTTCTCAAAAATGCAAATACAAATGGGACACGAATGGCACCATTATCTGATATAAGCCAATCCCATTTTGTTTTATCCCATTGTTCCTCACATTTGGCAGTGGTGGTAGTGAGTTTTGGCCCTGGGTGTTTTCCCAACCACTTGTTTTAATATTCTGAATATGGTGCTTTGGTTTTCTGTACCTGTTTGAGTATGTGCATGACATTTCAAAGCCTACATTCATTATGTGAAATGTCAGTGATGTTTGACGGATAATTAATAAGGGCTCACAAATTCGTGATATCAGATGTCGAGCTCGCTCTTATACCCTCTACTGTAATACTGTGAGGCTGTCAACAGTGACAGACAGAAATGATATGGGATGGATTTTCACAAGTTGTTGGTCTCCATAGGTCAAATAGATTGATTTGGTTAGCAGTGTTAAATGTCTTGGACAGATGTTTCCCAGGAATGTCAATGACAGAGAAGGGGAAGTGTGGACTTTACGTACTGGGAAGGGACATCGTTCATCAAATATTTTTGCAGCAGCCTTTCAAAAAAAAAAAAAAAAAAAAAAATTGATGATAACATAGGCAAAGTTTCACTTTTAGGGGTAGGGTCACACAATCTGCATCTACATGGAATTAATATCATGAAATTGTGTGTTTACAAAGACATTTTAATGCACAAACACAAATATAATGAAAGCATAGTGTTTCAAAATAGGAATTAGAGAGAGTAGTTCATTGCTACACCATTCTAATTGAAAATAACATTATGAAATACACTGCATTCAAAATTTGCTGGCTCACTTGATGCTTCTGGTACCTGAAAGTGAAAATGCACATTCAGAAACTTGCAGCAGAAGATGACAAAAGAAAAAAAGATTTAACATTTCAAGAAAAGGAGGGCCGATTGTGTCTTACGTCTGAACAGTCCCCCATCTCTTGGCATCTGTCAATGCCAAGGTGCCCCATGAGCCCTTCACTCAAGACAGTGATCACATCTTAAAAGAACAGAGAGCACAGATGGCCCCATACATACACACACACACATTTTAAACACAAAAGGATCACATCTTCTGAAACATAACCTTAACCCTATATTACATGCACGAAAAACACAAATCTTTCTGTTTTCATTAAAAAAATCACATAATGCAATCTTCCCCTGTGCTTATATGTTTGCAAACTGATTATTGTGCATGTTCAACTGTCCTTTAACAAATCTGGCCCGATTACCAAACAGTCAAGCAGGCAGGCAGCTAGGGTCTTACAGTACAGCCCATGTGAGACTAATATCATGCCCTATGGCATTTTATAACCCTAATATTTATGATAGACACTCATGGAGAAAAAGACCCTTCAGCAACAGTGAAAACACAATTAAGGCTTTGAGAGTACAAAAGATTTCGAGCAGTGGTCTCAAACTCAGTTCCTGGAGGGCCACAGCCAGTCAGAGTTTTAGCTCCAATCAGGTCCAATTCACACCTGCTTGGAAGTTTCTAGTAATCGTGAAGACCTAGCTTGATCAGGTGTGTTTGATTAGGGTTGGAGCAAAACTGTGCAGAGCTGTGGCCCTCCAGGAATTGAGTTTGAGACCACTGATTTAGGTCCCGTGCACATGGAGATGGCATCTTTGCGTTTTCATGGACAGCCTATCCGTATATTTTGTGAAACGATGATGTCATCACCCCACGTGTCGACCCTAGTCAGAAGCCGCTAACAGCACAAAACAGCAACAACAACAAATAGCAGACTCTAGATCAGGGGTAGGCAAGTTCGGTCCCAGAAGCCGCTGTCCTGCAGAGTTTAGCTCCATCCCTGAAAAAAAACCTTCAGCTGCCTATAGCCTTAGTAATCCTGAAGAGCTTGATTAGCTTGTTCAGGTGTGTTTGATTAAGGTTGGAGCTAAACTCAGCAGGACAGCCTCTCTACCGACTTGCCTACCCCTGCTCTAGAGCTTGTGTTGTGCTGCAGAAGCTACTGAGCGTTATTTCTAAGCTTTACTATAGTTTGTATACAGCGTGCAAGGTTTATGCACATGCTCCAAGTCTTATTCGCTGTTTTAAGTGTATCTCTGTGGCAGAATTACAGCGCCACATAATGGTCTGGCATGTACTACATCGTTTTGAGTCGTTTCAGTGGTTTCGTGTGGACGCAGATATTTCTTGAGACGAGGAAAACAAAAGATCAGATAGGGTAAGCTCTGGCTTCATGTGGACGTAGCCTTAGAGGGTCCTGGAATCTGGAAGGTGCATATTTTTTACTCATATTTTTTTTACTCATATTGATATCCTCTATATCCACTTTGTTTGGCTGTATTGGTTCTCGGGAAGCTTTATATCTGTTCCAAGAGCTGTAATGGTCCCTTTGGCTAAACAGGGTTTGACACTATTGAGCTGCTGAACTTCCTCTCTCCTGTGGGTACATATGTTGCAGTTGAATGTTCAAAATATTGATATATTATTCTGATAATAGTGTGATATAGGGTCAGTGTGACAGTTTGTAAAAGTTTAGGAGGAACAGGAACTAGTTATAGTCTTATACAGGAACTTCTGAGAGCAACTTCAGTTGACCAGTGGAGCATCTGCATCATGCAATATATGCGTCTCATTACAGTTATTTTTTTCTTTGACAGAGCTTTTAAACAATTAATGTTTGAAACAAAGGTTGTAGGTTTGTGTGTGTGTGTGTGTGGTGTGTGACTGTGTGTAGGTTGGGGTTGTCGTGACCATTTAGGCTTGGCTAACTGGGTCTGATGGTGGATGTCTTTTTCCTGTCCTCTGTAAGAGAACGGAGACTAACATACTTTTCTTCACCCTATATTGGAAACCACACTGTCAGCCTCAGCTTTACACTCCTTGAACAAAGCTCATTGGCCTTATATCTTCCCCTGCCATACCGTGCAACCTACACATGCAAACCTGCTATGTATAGAAAACATGAGCATTGCTTCCAATGCGCATGGAACCAGTAAAAATGACAAAAGAAAGTATACTAGAGTTATCTACAAAACACATTTTAAAACATACATAAGGATAAGCAAAACTGCATTTAAAATCTGTGGTGCTTTAAAGGGATAAATGTAAACTTACCTTTTACAAGATGATTTTACCATGCAAACTGTCTGACAGGTTTTCTGTACCTCAAACAACAGATCATGGTTCTAGCACACTAAGTCAAGGGTTCGATTTCCTGGGAATGTACGCTGATGAGCCAAACATTATGACCAGTCAGAGGTGAAGTGAATATCGTTGATCATCCCCAAACAAGGTATAGGTAGATTATATGATGAGCAGACAATCAGTTTTCATAATTAATGTGTTGGATGCAGGAGAAATGGCAGGAATAAAATATCTAAAAGACTTCACGGGGTCAATTGGTATGGTAAGGTGATGGCTATGAGTATCTCTGAAATGGTAAGGCTTGTGGGTTGCTTCCAGTAGAAGGTCGCCCGGTCTAGTAGGTCCCATTTTCTTTTACATCATGTGGATGGTTGTGTACATATGTGCTATTTACCTGGGGAAGTGTTGGCATCAGGATACACTGTGGAATGGCAACAAGCCATGTGATGCTCTGGATACTGTTCTGCTGGGAAAACCTGGGTCCAGCCTTTCATGTGGACGTACATTTGACATGTGCCAAGTACCTAAAGATTGTTGCAGACCAGATACACCCCTTCACGACAAATGGTGTTCCCTGGTGGAAGTGGCCTCTTTCAGCAGGATAATGCACCCAGCCACACTGTACACATTGTTCAGGAATGGTTTGAGGAACATGATAGGCAAGAGGATAGGCAAATCATTTGTAAATAGACTGCATGCCACAAATCAAAATGCGAAAAAGGACATTGATTAATTACACCAGTGGAAACCTATATAAGTTAACATAAAGGATCCAGAATCAAGCCTTGGGGACACCACGTTATCACAGTATACCATTATATTGTTTAAAAAAAAAAAATTATTCAACTTTATTTGTCATAACAGTCTATGAGATGACCTGTTGTGTTACTAGTTTAACCACTATTTTGCTTACTAATAAAGATTCTGCAATCTATTCATAATTAATACATTTGCTTAAAGTGATACTAGGGCAAATCTAATCATTTTTCTTTTTTACACTTAACAGAGCCATGGTAAAAAAGGGTGTGTCCTTCCGTACAGCCACACCAACCAACACGCTACTATGGGACATTACCCTAGACACAGGCCCAGATGGAAGTGTTGGAGTGATCTGTCAGAGAAAGACAACTGCAAACGTGAAAAGGTGAGTGTGTCTGTTAAGGAAAATTTAATTTAATTTTTAATCAGATGATTAGATGGTGTTTAACCAACTATCACTGGTGCCTCTGATTAGACATTGCCAGGCTGGAAATATTGTCCATGGAAATATTAAGCAGATTGGTCAAAGTGAATTTCTGTTATTATTCCCATAATTGGTTCAGTAGTCCTTATCTGTTTAATAAAATAACTTTTATGCTCTGCTTTTTATGCTTTCAGTTTCAAGTGAATTAACCAAAGAAACACCTGAGAATTGCTAACAGACCTCAATACCACATACACATGTATGTTGCCACTGAGCTCTGCATGTATGATTTACTATGCATGCATTAGATGGGAGCACAAAGGTCAGGGTTGTACAGTGGTGTGTGTCAGAATCCTATTAGTGAAAGCCTGACTTTAAGTCTCCTCAGTATTTATGGTTGACGGCAGGAATGATTCTAGGATTTCAGCCTTTGATTTGAGCATTAGATGATGTGGCATTTAATGCCTTAAGAGCAAAGTCGGTAACACTTTGGTTCACTGTTTTTTTCTAGTCTTGATTGCGTTTATGGGGTGCAGTTTAACATGTCTTAACGCTTCATTTTTAAAAAAAAACACCATATTTTTCATATATTTTACCTTTATTCTACACCACTGTTTCCATTATCATTTGAACGGCAGGATGACTTCCTGATTCTATGATGCCACTCCCTCCGAAATACGCAATGTGCTCAGATTGGTTAGCTGGCCCAGTGTATTGTGATTCACTGAAGCGTCTGGAAACGCCACGCCCCTTACCATTAGTTTGTGCATGTGCTCTGTGGAAATGTAAAAATGGCATCTATATTGCTGTATCAAATTGAGCCCGAATCAGACCCAGATAGCAGTAATGATGAAGAGGGTCAAGCAGAACCTCTGCAAGTACGGTTTTTAAAGGACGTTTATAAATGGTAAGTATTTCCGTTTATACTTGTGTCAAAGTGATATTCATCATAAGTTGATATACGTTTAGATATGCTGTCACTTGTAAATGTTACTGCTGTTTAAATGAGCTCTTTTTAAAAAAGGTTGTAGTAGAGAAGAGGCTTCAAAGGACTTCAACAAAACAGGGTATTTATTATACGTAGGAGAAGGAACACAACCAAAACATATCTAACGAACAATAAGAAGAGACAAGGATTGCAGGGAGTGAGTCCATTATAAAGGGTGTGCAGATGATGAAGTCCAGGTGCAGGAAATGAGTGCTGATGGGGAGATGACGAGGAAGTGAGTGCAGGTGTGGAAACACGAAGGATTGTGGGTAATGGAGTCCGGGAACAGAGGGAACTGTGACGTATATAGAGTCATTTTAAGCAATAGTTGAGTTAAATTAAACTACCTAGCAGGTTGGAATTAATAGATATGGTGTATATATTTAGCTAAATGCTTCTCTCTAGAGTTAATTTTTCTAGCTGACTAACGTTTATGGTCACTGAATGTTTTTCTGAGGTAAATGTGACGTTTATGACATTGTTTACAAGCGGTTTATTAAATTCTTTCCGCGGTTGAAACACTGATTAAGCGAGTATATCTCATGATATGGATTTTGTTAAGTTGAACTGTATCTTTTATCATACCTTGAGTTGCTCCTTCATGTTTATTTCACGCTGTAACTGGTATTAAAGCAGAGGAGAGGATCAGTTCACGTTGAGTCAGGCTGCCGCTTCTCTTGAACTGATACTGCAATCTGTCACTAAGTTACACATTAAAGAGCGCCAAAACGGTATAGGTTTTTTGTTTTATTTATTCCGAAGTAAAATGGGCAAGATATGAAACTTGAGACTTTTGTTTCATGTCAAAGCACAAACCACAAATCATATTTTGTGTTGGATGGTTATTTATCCTCACACTTTTTGTGGGTATACAGAAATCCTTGAACATTCCTAGTGGATATACAGCATACCTGCGTATCTGTAGACTACACCACTGCTTTTGATGCATCGCATCACATCGACGTGGGTTCCTGTGGGTTATGTTAAGTACTTTCACTCATCAGTACAGACTTGGGTTCTGTGTGGAGTGTGTGACATCCTTCCAGTGAAGCTCACATGCAGGTACACAACCGTTAAAGTCTCCATGTTTGTCAGAGAAGACAGCTGTCTACACCCTACCCAGTCAGTACTTTGGTAGGTAAAACCAGTTCACATTATCACTAGATCCCATAACTCACACACAGAACCCAAGTCTGTTGATGAGTAAAAAAGGACTTAACATAACCCACTGGAATCTCCTGACTGTAAGTCATTTATAAATGTGTATTTACTTAACAAATAATTACATAAAAAAAAAAAAATTAAAAAAAAAATTCAGTTTGCTTTAGCACATTTGCATGTTTGTGCTTTTAAACACAGCTTACAATTCACAATACATCAATTAATATATACTGATCATTTACTAATGGTTTGTTCATCATTTGTTGAGATAATATACAATCATTTAACACAAAAAAGTTATTAACCCTCTATGGTACGCAATATATCAATAAGGAAAAAATATTTGTGTTGTTTTTCCTGCTTAAAATTGGACACTTTAACAATATCAATAACATTTTCAGAATTTCTTAATTTCATTTAATTTTTATAAGTTTGTTGCCTCGAGGCAACATTGTACCACAATGGAAAAATTTAAACATTTGGCATTTTCATGTAGAAAAAGAAATATATTTATTGATAACATCAAATTCTTTAACTACACACTTGAACAAATTTATCTAGTTTTTAATATTAAAAGTTTCATATTTAATAAAAAGTAACATTTTATATCCAGCTGTTGCCCTCAGGCAACATTGTACCATAGTGGAACACAAATATTACCAAACCATCATATTACTATGTTTATTATATCAAGTTATCATATCCATATTCATCCTCATCTCCATCTTCTCCCTCACCCTCACTCTCTTCCTGACGGATTGCCATTATGATTTCATCTTCCTCATCACAGTATGACCTCATTAACTCCTCATCCTCACCCTCATCAACTGCCAGTGCTACTTATGTTTTATACCTTTTTGAAGTGCTATAGAAAATGTGCAGATCATAATATATGCAGATATAGTATGTGAATTACTATTCTTATAAGTGCATTACAAAATCATGTGAAAATAGCAACATATTTAGATAATTCTAACTTTTTTTCCTTACGAATAATACATTTGTATTCAAACCTATTATGCCTGTATGGCCATATGCATTCCATTATGGTACATATTTGACTTGAGGCAACACAAAGTTTTTCATTATT
>JAOTNS010002411.1:0-36374 GCA_028476615.1 Culter alburnus | reverse complement strand
TATATTGTATTGTTATATATTGTGTTCACAACTCATCAATTAAATTTAGCATCTTATATTCTGCATAATTGGGTGTTTTTAAACAATAAACACTGACAAAAACTATACAAGTTTTAGGGCTGGACGATATGACGAAATATATAACACTGATATAAGTGATCACTCTGATTTATACTTATATTGTATTTATTAGCGTGCACAGGCAGATTTGCTATATGTATTTCCCTGGCGTCGAAATCAGGCACCTATAAATGTAAGGAAACACGATTCCTGGTTGCATGCCAATATCTGATCATTCTACGAAACGGGTGCCGTTATCATTTTGTGTCAAATTGTTGGATTTTGAGGTAAAATCATACCGTATATATTGTATATAACGTATGTTGACAACTTATCAATTAAATATTTATCATCTTATATTCTGCATAATTGGGTGTTTTTAAATAAACAACACTGACAAAAACTATACTATAAAACTATATGTTTTAGGGTTGGACAATATGTCGATATATGTAACATTGATATAAGTGATTACGCGGATTTAAACCTACCTACCCAGTGGCGTACCGCAAGTCTGTGAGGCCCCCCCGCAAAGAATGAGATGGGGCCCCTCCCACAAGCAGTGATGTCATGTGTTAAAATTTGTTGTGCACCTGCGTCCATCTGCCCCACAGTTTACAAAAACTGATTTAACAGTGAATCATGTGGTGAATTATCATTGCATTGATCATTTGATGTATTATCGAATATATTATCCTAGCTATAGCCTATATGATAGGCCTATATAATGTTTAGTGATTTTGATATCGTAGACTAAAATACCGGCAGGAATAAATATGTAGGATAATTTATTCATTAAAACCAAAGGAGCGCCAAGAGAATGGATAACAGCCGCAACGAGCACTGGCCATGATTTCAGAAACAACACATTCCAGCGGATAGATTGCCTCTTATTTAACACAGACCTACACATTTCTTATCAAATGGAGATGTTTCTTTCTTTTAGGTACAGTTATTCGCCGAGTTTAAATTAATGTTTGAGACGTTTCAGAAAGATTCTCGCAGAGAGAAAAAAGTAGACCATTTGTAGTCTTGCACTAATAGGCTATCGCCAAAAATGACGGAAGGCCTGTTTTAAGTTGTTTCAGCTGTCATGAGGAGAAAATCCATCAGAACGCGCCGGCGCTTTCGTCGGCCAGAGGGATAAAAATGTAGCCAATTTAGTTTCATATATATTTAAATATTGGGCTATTGCCTAATATATTTTTTGTAAGATGTCACCAATGTTGATTATGAAAAGTGAATAGCATGACAGATGCGCAATGTCGGGAGACATATGCAGCGGGTTAGACATAGGTTTGACCACTTCATTAAGTTTTGTTTTATAGTAAGTCTTTCTTTAAAGTGAATTTCGTTTTGTAGAAATTGTATCTTAATTTCAATCAATGTTTCATCAACCAATTGCCTATATTTAATAAATAGGAAGAAAACCAAGAACGTCGGGTGTGGAATGGATTGTGTAACAAACGAACTCATGTTTTTATTACATTTCTTTATTACTTTATTACATGTCTCTTTATTACTTAATTAATTGATAAGATATTTTTGGTCTAACAATATATTTTAGCTGGTCTAAATTCTAAGTTAGACACAAATTTGCGTATAGGCGTGTAAAGGTTCCCTTCTAGACAAGCGCGTAAATTGCTGTTTCGGCCGCAAATTTTCAGTAATTTCGATCGGTGCATCAAATGATGTATAGGCCTAAACTAAATTCATGTAGTTACACTAAAAGAATAAAGAAATAACTAGACTTATTGGCTAGGCTACATTTGGAAAAGAACTTAAGACATTCCGGTAGCTGACCATTATCAGAGCTGACGATGGGGTAAATATAGTTTGGGCAATATATAATAATATAAATAACAATAATAATGTCTCAGCAATGACCGAACATATTTATTTGTCTCGGCACACATCCGCTAACAGTAACACAGCGCATCAAAGATTGCTGTTGTCTTGGCTTACAAACGGCGATGGAAACAACAGTGATGAATTTTTCCCCCTTTTGTGGTAATTTAGCACTATTTTCTATGATCTTCTGCTTGCATTTTTGGGCTTCAGTTGGATGCTTTATTTTCATCTTTAGTCAATTGTTCTAAAAAAAAAAGAAAAAAAAAAAGCAAAGCAAAGCAAAGGCTATAAAGTAGTCTAGCCTAAACAGGTGAATCTGCGACGGGGCCCATCATAGGGTGGGGGCCCCCACGCACCGCGGGGGCTGCGGGGGTGTCCCGTACGCCACTGTACCTACCTATATTGTAGTTATATAAAATATTCACAGGCAGATTTTCTTTATGTATTTCCCCGGCGTCGAAATCAGGCATAAATGTCAGGAAACACGATTCCTGGCTGCATGTCGATATCTATGGATTAGGTTTATTTGACAAGTTGTAAGGAACACATTCAATTCCAACCTTTAGTGTAATCGTTTGTTTTACTCGCGTTTTCGCAGTTTCCCCTGTTAAATCCAGTCATGCAGCAGGTTCTTTTGCCACTCAGTCCAGCTGAGGGAGCGCGTTTTCGGCGGGAAATTGACGTCGATGCATACCCTCTATATGTATGCCATTGGAGTAGTAAAACAAGAAATAGATTTTTAAAATCTAATGTTTTCCTAATAGTAAAATGTTCCCTTTTTGGAAACCTTCAATAGAAAGTCTGTAGTTTAATCATTTTTATTATTATTATTATTATTATTATTAGATTTTTAATCTTGAAATATGAATTTGACTTTTCAGAGGCCTCATTGTTTGTACTGAAAAAATGAATTCACTTAAAAATACAAATAAAGTTACATTTATCTGATTAGTCCACACAACAAGAACATAATTCAACATTAATTTATGTAATATTTCAATTCAATTATTTTATTGTCATTGTAAAAAAATACAACAAAATTATAAACTTCCAGCGTATACGTAAACAAAGTGCTTATGCTATTACACATATGGTGATAAATATAAAGTGCAGATGTTATTGTCATGAATGCATGCTCTTGAATATCAAGAATGTGTTTAGTTGAGCAATGTTTTTTTCATTTCAGAGTTCGGGTAACAGTTTTTGGATAAAAACTGTTCATGAATCTTGTGGTACATGTTTTAATAGACCTGTAGCGTTTTCCAGATGGTAACAGTTCAAACAGATAATGGGCAGGGTGATGTGAATCCTTCGGAATGTTGTGTGTTTTCTTCAGGCAACGTGTGATGAATATGTCTTCCAGGGCAGGTAACTGTTGGTTTGTAATAATGTTCTCTGCAGTCTTTGTGACTCTCCGCATAGCCTTTTTGTCAGCTGCAGAGCTGCTTCCATACCACACCAACATGCCATGTGTGAGTACACTCCCAATGGAACAGCGATAGAATGACACCAGAAGCTGCTGTGACAGGTTAATCCTCCTGAGCGTTTTTAAGAAGTACAGTCGCTTTTGTGCCTTCTTGACTAGCGCCATGATGTTTGTAGTCCATGAGAGGTCCTCTGAGATGTATGTTGCCAGAAATTTAAAGCTTGACACTCTTTCCACCTTCTCCCCATTGATGTACAGTGGTGTGTGAACATCCTGTTTCTGAAGTCAATGAGTTCTTTTGTTTTCTTGATGTTTAGAGAGACAGATTATTTTCTGTGCACCACACCTTTAACCTCTGTGCCTCCTCTCTGTAGGCAGACTCATCGCTTCTGGTGATCAACCCCACCACAGTCGTATCATCTGCAAATTTGATAATGATGTTAGTATTATAAGATGGTGTACAATCATGAGTATACAAAGAGTAGAGAAACAGGCTCAGCACAGAGCGTTGTGGGACTCCTGTGTTGAGAGTCAGAGTTGAGGAGTGATGTGAGCCCATCCGCACCGACTGTGGCCGCTGTGTTAAGAAGTCCTTAACCCACAGGCAGATGTTGTGTTGTATTCCTAGGTCAGACATCTTGGAAAACAGTCTGCTAGGTATGATGGTATTGAATGCAGAACCGTAGTCCACAAACAGCAGTCGTGCATACGTTCCTTTATGTTCCAGGTGGCACAGTACAGTGTGGAGGGCAGTGGAGATGGCATCATCTGTCGACCTGTTGGCCCTGTATGCATACTGGTGAGGGTCCAGAGTAAGTGGAAGAGCAGCCTTGATGTAATGCAGGACCAGCCTCTACAGACATTTCATGATTACAAGTGTCAGTGCAATGGGCCTATAATCATTGAGGGATGTTATGGCAGCATGCTTTGGTACTGGCACTATTGTGGATGTCTTCAGGCATGTTGGAACAGTGCACTGCAACAGAGATGTTAAAGATATTTGTAAATGCGGCACAGTCTCTGAGGACGCACCCTGGGATGCCATCTGGACCAGCCGCTTTCCCTATGTTGATTTTACGGAAAGTGTGTATCACCTCAGTAGGTTGGATGATGAGTGCCTGGCTGTTGGTGGCAGGAACTGGATCAATAGTAGTCTCAATCATCTCCACCTCATCACATTCTGGGGGTAAAACATTTTTTTTTTTTGGCAGGGTTCCCTTGGTAAAATGTGCATTCCAATGGCTATGTGCATTCCAATGGCTATCTGGGCTCGCTTCAACCCGTGCAGGAGTCAAAAATTTCCGTAAATCTCCCATGTGGTCAAGTTTCTCAACTAGCATACATGCATTCAATCTGAAATATAATTTTCTTTGTATTAATAATGTAAAAAATTTATAAAAAACAGTTTTCCCTATCTATTTTGCGTAACGGGGTGGTAGGTTTTAGCTTGACGGGCCCTGCCTAACATGAAAAAGCAACAAATAAACAATGTAAAAAAAAATTACATAGTTGCCTGCTTTTGTTCTTGGCTCAGATGATGTCACTTCAGCTTTGTGATGTCATTAAAGAAACAGTGCATTATTTATAGATAAAACAAGTTAGTGTGATGGGGTGGTAAGTCAAACTGAGGGACACGCACAAATCATAAAATATTTACGATTAAAAAAAAAGATTTTTTTTTTACGAAAAAAAAAAAGATTTATTGTAAATAAATATATCTTATGTAAACAGGAACACATATAATCCTGAATAGTATATTTTTTTCAAAAATATAACTTATTTGGTGATATTTTAGATGCAAATGTCATGTTTGTTAACACAGACATGTGAAATTGGCTTTGTAATAATGAAAAATGATTAAAAAATAATGCTAATCTTCAAAAAAAGCATTTTATCATATATCATGTTAAAAAGAACACTTGAATTAATAACTTTAAGCTTTGTAAACGGACTTTGGGACATTTTCAAAAAAAGCATTTTATCATATATCATGTTAAAAAGAACACTTGAATTAATAACTTTAAGCTTTGTAAACGGACTTTGGGACATTTTTTGTGCCTTATGCATCTGATCAAACGTTGCAGACCCAAATGCCACCCATTTCGTAGAATGACTCATCTATGGATTAGGTTTCTTTGACATGTTATAAGGAACACTTTCGAGCCCAACCTTTAGTGTAATCGATTATTTTACTCGCGTTTTCGCAGTTTCCCCTATTAAATCCAGTCATGCAGCAGGTTCTTTTGCCACTCAGTCCAGCTGAGGGAGCGTGTTCTGCCGGGAAAGTGACGTCTATGCATACCACAGAAGAACTGTAATCTATAAGAACTATAAACTATAACCACTATAATCCACAGAAGAAAAAAGCATGTGTCTCGCAATGTCCCTTAAATTATGTGTTTGCAATATCCCCGGCACCCTGATGGCCATGGTGTAATCTGTAATGCATCTATGTGGCCGAAACAGGCAAAGGGACTTTAAAGTTCACCCAAAAATGAATTTCTGTCATTACACCCACAGATGGATTTGCATTTGCTTCCCTTCTTTTCTCCAAACAATGCATTGCAATGTGACCATCCCTTCCACATGCATGACAGACAAATCTTTGAAGAGATCTCTCATTGTCTTGACAAAGTCTAGCGATGTGACCAACTTTTCCACATGCAAAACAAACAACCTCCTGATCTTCCCTTCTTTTCTCCAAACAATGTCTTGCACTGTGATCAGCTTTTCCACATGCATAGCAAAGAATAACACCTTCTGAATTTACTCTTGCAAATCTTCTTGTTCAATGATGGAAATCATCAGATAATCCAGAACATTCTCTTCTGCCAAAAGCAGCAACTGGATGTCTACATTTGGCATCTTTCATTTGACTATATTTGCATTAGCATTATTTTTGTAAAACTGTGTCATTTTAGCAATAATGTCATTATACTCTGAGAGAGGTGTCACAAACATTGACACAGCAGAACGAGTGAGTGGGTCACATTTGTCTTGAAACAGACATCATTCTAGTAATATCAGAATTTCCACTGAAAGTTTTAAACACCACCAATAATCATTCTGAAAACGCTGCTGGGTGCTCCCCTTTCCTCATGTGCATCTCAGATATTTTATCCCAATTAACTGACGTCACACCTAAAACTTCAAGTAGCGCCTGTTTCTTCTCTGACATGTTTGCAGTTCTGTCCTTTACTTTCTGAGTTAAGGCTCCAGACAAAGTGTCAGGCAAGCTCATTCTTAACAAAACACATGCATCACCTGTAAATTTGTAAATACCAGAATATTCCTCTGTTTTCAGAAAATCTAATGGATCTTGTTTAACAGGATCAAATTTCCCAATATTCTTGATCACAGTTTTTTTTAGTTCAGTTGGATTAAATCCTCTGACCATGGTATTGGTCATTTGCTCTTCCCTTCCTTCAATAGCACTCACAGTTGTAGTAGTATGAACTGGTGCCATGGGAAATCTAACTGTACAGTCAGAGTCTTGACTACTGAATGACCGAAAATCTCTTTCCCAACCTTCAGAGTTATTCTTCTGTAAATCTGGCATTTCTCGAACTGGGTTAGACAATGTGACACCTAACAATGACTTACTGGTGATTTCCTCAGTTATGCTATTCTTGATCATAAACTCACAAGCTGCCTTTGTTTCCTCCAAATTGTTGGCCAATGTTTCCACAGATGATGTAAACATGTCATGTCACTTACGAATTGTTTTCCATTTGTTCGTGAATCGGAAAATTACTGCTTCTCGGCTAACTCAGAAGTCCTTGAATTTTCGTAATTTTTTGCGAGCTGATTCACTGACCGCCCGCACCACTTTCATCATGGATAAAGGTATTTTTGCCATCCGACGAAACGGTAACATGAAATCAATAAGAAGATCCCGATCACAGAAACTAGTTAGGTAAGAATCTAAATGTATTTTAGCTTTTCTCGGTTGCTAACACATTATAAGTGATTCAGTTGGCCCAGTTTCCCAAACCATTCACTCAGTTCTAAAAACAAAGACACATTTCTCAAAATGTTTAACAATGACAACATTTTTTAGCAAAACTGATGACACACACCAATCAAATCTGAGAGAGAGCTGAAATGAATAATTTACAGGGGTTTTAAACTTACACAGTACCACACTGTGTACTTTAGATGAGGGAAATTTCACTATGTACAGTAAACTGTAGCATGTTGTACACCCTCAAACTTGTGATTGTCAACTTTCTCTGAAGCCATTTGTTATACTGTATTTTGCAGAACTGAGAAATGACTGTCTTGTGTCAGAAGACCAATACACTGCTATAGTACCTTATATACTGTAATGAAATTTGGCCAAATGTGCAGAGGATGCTGAATTTAGTTTTAATGTAATTGATAGTATACTGTATTGTGGTGCCACAAGTTCATACATATCTACTGCCAGATCAATTTACAATAGTAAAATGAAAAAAAGAAAGAAAAAAATCACTGCTGTATTTTACTGTATCTGTAAATTATTTTTGTATAGTGTAGTAGACAGTGAGCTGCAAAATAATTCCTGAATCCCAGTAAGCGGTATTTTTGTTACAGTGTTATATGATCTCACTAGTGTTCACTGGGCAGTGCAGTAGTCTGTGTATTTTGTTAAGTTTTGTGTGTCATCTGAGGCCAAAGTTTGATTTTGTCAGACAAGAACAAGTTTTTGACTAAAACATTTAATTTTGACCTGGAAGTTTGAGGTTTGTACAAGTTGGTGCATAGTTCTGAGATTGTGTGTTGTGAGAAAATGTTCAATTGTTTCATTTCAACTAGATTAAAAGTTTGAAAGACAAATTTATGCTGGCTTGTCATAAAGCCAACTTAAAGTCTTGTTTAAACATAAACATAAATAGTTTGGTCAGTTAGGCCAGAATATAGATGTTCTGGGGTGATTGCTAAAGTGTTGCTTGGTGGTTGCTAAGAGATTCTGGGTGGTTGCTAGGCTCTTGCTGCAATTGCTGGGGTGTTGCTAGAGTATGTAGTTGATAGGCTGTTAGCTGGGTGAACACAGACAGATATTCCCACCTCTGTTAACAACAGAAACTCAAAAATTGTTTGCAAAAAACAAGTTTTTGTTGTTCTTTAACTTGCACTAAAACATGTGATTTATGCCATCAAATAACCTGTGTAATATTAAAAAAAACTGCTCATCTCCTTTAGTGATACAAGGTCAGACTCATTTTAAATCTGTTGAAGTTTTTCATATAGTGCCTTTACTTGGTGCCATGATGGATATTGAAATCTTGTTATTTATTTGGTAATGCAATGTTTGTGAACACAATTATGTATGTCAGGCCATAAATCTCCAAAAACTATGCATGGGCGCTTGCTTTGGTGTTGCCACCCCTCATAGACCTCATGCCACCCCTTTGCCACCCTATAAATAATTTTCTAGATCCGCCCCTGTTGCTGTCAAAGGTTTGGTGAATACATATATTGTTGCAGTTTCTTTTGATTTAGCCTATCCTTTAAAGGATAATGTATGTCACTCTTTCATGTGTACATGCATTTTATTTGGTATTGGTAGCACACACTGTGCGGTTATCTTCCCAGATTTAGTTCCACTTCACTGGATAACTAGTAGTGTACTGGACATTCATGAGAAAGGTAGGAGACCACAATGTTTTTGGAATTTTTATTTTTTATTTTGCTTTCATCACTTGTCAGCTTGGAGCTTTGGAGAGAAAAATAACGATGAATAATACATTGTGTTACAGTCATGGTTCAGTGTGAATATGAGCCTTTTTTTAAATGCTAAAATCAGCATAGACAATAAAATATGTCAGCAGACACTGTTCACCTAATTTTTACTTTTTTTTTTCAAGTCACTTACCAGCCTGCAAAATGTTCTTGACATGTTTGTTCTTTAAGAAGGATTGATAGATAGATAAGAGAGATAAAATGGATAAGCAATTATATAGATAAAAATAGATTAAATTATAGATTAGATAAAATCAATTAGATAGAAAAAAACCTAAATAAAAACATATAAGAGTAGATAGATTAAATGACTACATATTAAAACTACATAGATAAAATACATGAGCATAGTGGATAAGTGTTTGCAATGTATCTTCATGATAAATTTTCTGAGTAACATGCATGTCCACTGGTCACATTTAAGGCGAAGTGTACAACTGTTAATTTGTGGAAATGACAAGTAACTCCTTGAATTGTAATTATGATGGTTTCAGTGGAGCACTGGTTATTTGGAGCATGTTATTATCTTATACCTACTGTATAATTGTTGTTCAGACATTTTTTTTTTCTTAGAAAAACAGAAAAGGTTCTGGACATTACCTGTTAAGTTGTAACCCTTTGTAACTGTAATGGATGGAGTGGGACAACAGCGTTGGAGATCCATGTGCAGGCTTTGTTAATTAGAAGAGCATAGTCAAACGGCAGTAGGTCGATCACCAGCAAACAGTGACAGGAAAGCAAGGCAAAAGAGTAATCCAAAAACAAAGGCAATAGTAGTAATATGCTGGTGCTTCTGTCAAAATGATTGATGATGACCTTTGACCTCTGTGACCCCTGTGACCTCTGGGGGCCACCCACGTCGTTCCCCTCCCCCACGGGCCACCCACGAAGTTTTCCCATCCCCCACCCATGTTTGACCGTAGTATCACCCCAATGACCTCTGACATGGTTGGTGATTCTCCGGGGCCCGATATGACCTTTGTCCGCATATTTTGAATAGCGATGTTGACCTGTGAACTGTCAGGACGTCTTCTGGGTGATCAAATGGCAGACAGATGATTTTAAAGGGTCGAGGGTGATTTTTTTTAAGCCTGACAGGCCATATTTGAGGGTGTGATGGCATCCGCATTCCGGCTGGGTAGCGGTCATTTTATGACGCTCTCATCTCTCTCTCTCTCTGTCTGCGCAAACGATAAGCAACACGAGTCTAGAAACAGTCGGGCCAAAAGAATAAACATATTTTATGAAATAGATTACACACATTTCAATCATTCTGTTCTTTTAAGAAAGTTGGTGATAAAATTGTAATGCACTGAATTACAAACAGTTACTAAATTTACTGAGACCAGTTAATTATAGTTTTACCTAAATGAAAAAAGCTTAAATTATATTAAACACCCAAAATGAGGTTGTAACAATAAGCCAAATCGGTTGAGTTACAAGATTTAAAATGGGGATCAGATTTTACATCGTGAGTTTGCTAGTGGTTAAAAGAATGAGGCATAAAACAGTAATAAGTTTAAATAAGAATGGTGTATTTACAAAATTCTCAGGAAACTTTAAAAATATCACAATAAAGCCAGGAAAAGTTTTCCTCGTGCAATGATGGTCGTATGAAATTGGTTTAATGCTAATGAAATATAAAACACACAAAAAGAGGTTCATCAAGTACTTGAATATTCATTTTAATTTTGTCAAAGCATAAGAGGTTTTTGTGGACATGTTTTTATGGAGACTTTCCATTGACATGACTATTTTTCTATAATTTATCCCTAATTTATCCCTAGTTGAATACTAAAAATGGCGTTTTGTATATTTAGTATATTTCAAAAAGTTCATTGAATAACATTCACTTCTTTTAAAAGTTTATAAATAAAATGTATATAATTAAACTTCTAAAGCAGTATTAAACATTTATTTTTAAAACAAACACACATTTTTTCAGAGTATAGGGGAAAAAAGCAGTCCTTACTTTTTTATGATATCCTTAACGCAAATAGAAGAATCCAATGAAGTCTAAAAATCTCTCCCTCTGTGTGCACTCTAAAAATAAAACATTGGTTCAACAAAAAAGAAAAAAAAGTTTAATAATGTTTTCCTCTGGAATTTTTAACTTAAGCCAATTGGGAGAATTACATTAATTCAAAGCAATATTTTGAGTTGATCCAACATAATGTTTTAAGCAAGATGAAGACGTTTTTTGCCACAATAAAAAACACATTCTAAGTAACATGAACTTAATAATTGTCAACATGAATACAACTATTTAAGTTGATCCAACATAATGTAGTAAGGTGAGAACTTTTTGGACACATTAAAAATGCATTTCTAAGTAACATGATCTTACCAAGTACCGCTTGTCACCATGATGGTAACTCTCCAAAAACCCATATTGACACATTAACTCTTCTAAATTAGTATAACAAAACCCTAATTACTGCTAAATCTCCCTTACCATTAATCTTGTGCAAAAACATTATTTAACACTTAATTTTAGCATTTACTCTCCCTTTCAAGTGCCATGGGCAAAGCATGATGGGAAATATAAATCCCAGCCCAGTTAAAAGAAGTGTTCATACAACTCAAAACAATGAAACACGTTTACACGTCATCAGATTGTATTTTACATTAACAGAACTTAAAATTAAATACATTTTTGATTAACTGAAAATGTTACTATGACAAGTCATGATAATATATCAAATCAATAGGCATAATTTGTGTGTCATCCAAGCTCAATAAAATAACAATTACAAGTAAAAAGTCGAACAGCATTTCAGAACTTGATTTTTTATTTCACAACAATATATATTTAAGTAATGACTAAAGGTCCCCTGAATTAGTTTTTAGAGTGTGTCTACTAAGCGAGCGTGCAGTGAAACCTGAGACAGAGGGGTGGATGAAACATTGTTTTGTCCACGCTAACTTTTATTTCAAAGCATAAAATGTAAAAGTTTAAATTACATCTTTTAAAAAGTCTTAAGTCATTCTTCCTAGAAGACCTAAAGTATAATTTTTATTTATCAGTGCATGTGTAAAATGTTGGGGTCTCATACATTTTCAATAATTCCTTAAGAAAAATCACCAAGCATTTTCAGAAAGAGAACCTGTGATGTCTCAGGCTGGTTCTATAAAAGGAACTTATCTCTATTTTAAATGAAATTATTCTAGATAAATGTGTAACAGCACACATGATGCTAAAAAATATTAAACAAATTAAACATAGTTTAGTTTTAGCTAAATAAATAAATAAATATGAAAACACCTTACATTTTCAGAGAGCTGAAGAAGCAGTTCTTGATGATAAAAGTAATAGTTTAAGTTGTATTATACACAAACATCCCCAGATCCTCCTAGGAATAAACTCTAGTGTGAATGAGAGATGGGAGGGTGGAGTCAGACAGTTGAGCTTCTGTCACAGCATGTGTTAAGACCGCTAACTCCTTTCCAGAGTGAATGTTTCTGTATTCAATTTATTTCAAAGCACAATCCTAAATACGATCATTTAAAATGACAAGGTTGATTAAATTCATTCTTTAAAGTTTAATTAAATTCTAAAAATATTCCTAGAATTGACTGAATCGGGATAATATCTGATGCTGTAAGATGGAAATGATTTTGCATGAATTCACCTAAAGTATTATTTATAAGTATTCCATGTTTCAAAGTTTAAAGCAACAACTTGTACTTGGTCATCTTAGATCTCAATAATACAAAAAAGATTCAAGCAACATTTTTACCTATGAGACACACCATGTGCTAAGAAATCTGTACGTTTTAAAATAAAACTGAAAATATTAAATTTGATTTTTTTTTTTAAATCCAAAAGTGAAGGTGTCTGTGTGTTTGAAGCCTCACAACTCGAACGTACTGAGAACGAGGGCACAGCATTACTTGTTTAGTTTAAGTTGCATCTTTGAGAAAATCATACATTTTCAGGAGAGAGATCAGATGTTCCTCTGTGTTGTTCCCATGAAAAAAAAAAAAAAAGTATCTTGAGTGAATATTTAATTTTACTCATTATGTCAAAGCATGGTATTACTTTAAACTTCAAATGAAAAAAGTGGTCATATTTTGTCATATTATTTTGGTGTGCCTGAACTCTGCATCTGACATTGTACTGTCTATGATCTAGAATGACATTTTGTCACTGTGGAAACAAACCCTTCACTGAAAATATACAAAAAATATAATATCTACTCAAATTATATGTACAGTTTTAAAAAAAATATCTGTGTGTCACACTGATGACACTAACAGGAAGGATGCCCTTTGACCCCCAATGATTTAAAGGGACCCTAGAACAACATTTCTTCAACTGAGTGGATCACACATGCCAGGGTCTTTCAGAGAGTGGACTCCACAGGGTTCAGCCGGACCCCATGAGATTGTTTAATTCCCCTTAAAAACCAAAGATTAGGCCAAATCCCTACCAGGCATGTCCGCATCAGACCCTGTGGTAGAAAATGTCCTTGCTGTTAAAACCTAGTATATCTGTCTGTTAAATATGTTTCTTGTGTTTTAAAAACCACACATTAAACTCTAAACTTTTAGTTGGCACATGTCTCATAGATCTATATGATTTTACTTTGCTTATTTCTATAAAGTTTCAATTCCTAGTAAATATCAAACAAAAAATAATGTCGAAATTTTTGTTGCAATGTTTTTAACAATTAGATATTACACAGTTCCTCGCACAATGAAGCCGTTAAAGATAGCCAACGGCTCATGACAGTGGGTGAAAACACTACATCTGTAAGATAGTTTTACCAAAAATCAAATACTGTATTACATTTTTTAAAGATAACCTTGCTTCAAAGGATGAATATAAAGTTAAAAGCAAACATATGTTCATACCCGTTTGTTCTGACACAATGCCATTCATTGTTTTATAAAATGTGCTTTTATTATTTCTACAAGGGTTCATACTACTTTCATCAGCCTAATGAATATGAAGTTAATACTTGATGAAACACGATTATCACGCTACCAAATACATTTGACACAATGTTTTTAAGATTTTTGTGATTGTTTGTTTTTAAATACGACTAAACCAGATGTTCAAACCTGTTCTTTTGACAGACTGTTAGACAAAAATCATTTTCCCGTGGTGCTGAAATAGGACTTATTTCAAAGTTTCAGACATGCTACAGTCATGCGACACAAGGATCTGGCTGAAGCTTCATAATAAACAAAGAAAAGAATAGGTCATTTTCACTTGTCAACATGTATTATACACACTTGCAACATGTATTATACGATATTTGTACTTTGGTACCCATTATTCACACCAATTTGAAAGGTTTCAGTAAAAGCTTTGAAAGCTAAAAGCTATGATTTCATTCAGTTTGAGGAGGGTAATCAAAGTCACACACTGTAGTAAAGCTATAGATATATCTCAAACATGATCTTTGAACAAATTATGTGAGCACAATAAATTCTCACATCTAAATTCAAGAGGCCTAGTAACTAAGAAAGCAGTGACATCGTGTAAGAAAAGTGTTATACTGCATACAGAAGTCCACTCTTGATCTATTTTGATTTTTTTACCCCTAGTCTTAGTCTTAGTCGCATTTAAAAAACTATCAAGATCACTGGTAGCATTTTATTCGTCGGTCTGTATGTTTTTAGCCTCTCTGGTTGCTTTCAGTGTAGGTTTTGCAAATCATCACATGTGTGATGGACACAGACCATTCATTTAAGCATCTTTTTAGATGTATGACTGAACAATTGACAAAACCGATTCTGTTAAATGAATCGTTTCTTTCAACATCCCAGCATGATGTTAAAGAATATGTGTATTATAGTATACAGTTTTGTTAGAGTCTTTGCAACGTTGTTGTAATGCAAGCTCATTTTGAGAACTATAACATTGCACACTCTTTTAAAGAAGAAATTCAAGCAATCATTATACAGGTAGTATACGTACACAATTTATGTGTGTACGACATATAAGATACATTTAGCTATAATGTAAACATAATACAGAAATCCTCTCTTCTGATCTATTGCAAAAGATTGTAATTTGTAAATGCCATTTTTCCACTAGCAGATGACACTGTTTACAATTTTTATTAGCTTGTATATATGTACAGTTTTAGATAAAGACTGCTCTCTGAGTTTGGTCAAACATGCTGCTACTCGCAGGAAATAATGAAAACATAAACAAATGAGACAACTACTACTACTACTACTACTACCACATGAGTGTTTAAACTAAAACAGTAATGTTCTTTTAGGCCATCTTTCTGGTCTGTCTATGAAGCGGTCACAAGACAAATAATGCATTAATGTGAAAAGTGAGTCTTGCTGTTTTTCTGCTACATTACAGCTACACTTCGAACTTTTCTAACTATTGCACTTAGAGCTATGCATTTCACAGCACAGTTCTTTTGTGATTGTCTTTAAACAACAGTTAAGTAAATTAATTACAGTTGATAAGTAGTAGTTTTAAGTGGGATGATTCATGCTTTTTTTTTTTTTTTTTTTTTTTTTTTATTATTCTGTCAACACCAATACTTTGACACCAGTGTTTTTGGTGTCTGTCCTTTAGAACTGATCCAGAAAACAGACGTTGTGTTCTATGGTTAGATAATTTGGTATTCTTTTTATGAAAACATGTGATAAGCAGTTTTTGACCTCTTCAGCGGTATACTAAAATGTTTTAACATATCGTAAATGTCAATAACTAGCAAATGCAAGTGAAGTGTTTTTTACAGAGATAATTTACATTTTATATGTGAAACAAACTCAGTCTCAGTCAGTTGGATTCTAATTACTATTGAACATTGTTATTGTACCACATGTTTAACAGTGCTAGGGTTCTTGGACTCTTCACACAAGTTACAAAGTCTTTATCAGTAGTCATCTGACTCTGAAACCAGACTAAATGTTAGGATGTAGTTTGGAGACATTTACGTCTTCTTTGATTAGTTTGCACTTTTCCTGAAACACACTGCTTTTGAAATTGTTTACCAATTTTTAATATCAACATTTTTCAATGTATTGCGGTGTGATTGTAATATTTGTGTGTGTGTGTGTGTGTGTGTCTGCTTTCCTTACACTTTGCAAAACAACTTTGAAAAACAAACTGTTTCCTCAAATATGCTGTAATGTTTGTGAACTTTAGGTATCTCGGCATCTCTTTATTTGTAGCATTTGCTTGATTTAATAAAATATTGGTTCAAATCGTCTTCGCTTGAGATCTTTACATTATTTTATTATACTATCTTAGTTTTTAAATAGCGCTGAAATCGATTTTTGGGGCAGTATGTGGATATTAAATCTAGCACAAGGAACTCTGAAATATTTTATCTTGTAAAACATTTAAAATGACTTCAAACGCTATATAGACGTTTACCCTGCAGGGTTAGAGGTTACACAGCGGGTGTTCACATTCTCTCTAGTTAAAACCTACAGGCCCTACCTACTGAATAAACTGTAGGAAACAGTCTGCAAATCTACAATGGCTACTCCACAAGCTCCTGAAACTGCTGTTGAAAGTTATGTTAAAACGGAAGAAAACCTTCCTTACGCTTGACAGAAAAAACACAGGATTCGTTTGACCAAGTTTCTTCATGAAGATGAACATTTTGTGAAACAGGAATTTCTGATGACCGATGTTTATGTGGGCGGCTTTGTTTTTAACAAAGCATCACGTACGGTTAAACTCTACACTATGGAATTTTTTGAAGAAGAATTAACATCACAGACACCTTGTGTGCTTTTGCCTGCCAAGGATTGGACATTTTTCTACAATCGTATCTCCAAACGTGCGGTACAAGGTGATAAAGCCCGGTGATGACGTAACCATATCAACCTGCTGGAACATGTCACTTCATGACCAAAACCTCATCAAGTTGATGAAACTCCGTGAGGAATGTGAAATGGACTCAATCTGATGACGAATGTGACCCTGACTGGCCAATTCCAGAGGACGACCCCTTCGAATGCTGTAGGTCTACAGAGAGTCTGTGTTTTGAGTGGAGCGATGCACCTGCGTTACGTACCGTCTTTTTAACAATAGACCATTTGTTTAATTCGAGCTGAATCCATTTCAGTATTGCTGAATGATCAATCAGTCATGGTGATGCGCCTTAATATGTAATATATGGTAGCATGACGTAGCAAACCCTGAAATATACATTGATATCGATCCCTTGCTTTTGTGTTACTTGACATTACCCATGTTCCTTGCTATATGTGTAATTGTTTTTTGTTTAATAAACTGATTGGATCCAATTTCCCTCGCCTCTAAGAATCTCTGTTACAGACATAATGACTTATTCCAATTATAGAAATTGTTTACAGTATAGTAGTGTATAAAAAAAAAAAAAAAAACCACTAAAATTATCAATACATGCATTATGTTTAAAATTTTACTTGAGACATTTAATATGACGATGTCAATAAAAGTCTTTAACGGAACATATGTGGTAGTGGTTAAAATCAGCGCAAAAGAAATCCCAACCTACTTCTGCATGTTATGACCCTTTATTACGATATTTTTCTCGTAATGTTTACTCAAAATATAACTGAGTGAAAATAATAAACTGCCGACATATTCAGGACTTGTTGCTGCTTCTGTTGCATCATGATTGTTGTTTATGACTTCCTGACGACTACCCCCTATACACCCCGCACAACAGGGGGCGAGGGCGGACCCTGATCGACTGTCCTGATAAACTCTACAGAGAGCTCACTGTCACAAGCAACCTGGGTTTCCTAACCAAAAGGTTCTAGTTCAACAATACACATCTGCATCAGCGTGGACTGCTGTGCTGCTGCAACATCTCACTGATCAAAAGTCAAAGGAACATTTTCTGGTTGTTACATGGACCGCCAAAATCAATTTCAACATTCCTGTTTGTCTGAGCCTGACGCTTCTTCGACTCACACTTTGGGGGATCAGACCCAAAAACCTGAACTTCAAGCCATTAATAAACTGGGTAAACCATTGGACAATCGTGTTTTACGAACTCACCCACAGGACATTCCAGGAACTATTGGAATCTTTCAGCATCGAATAGGGGACAAAGTTTATACCGTGCACCAAGTTGAGTTCTGAAAAATCCATCTTCAATGCAGCGGATTTCTGAAATGTCTATGCAAAAGCTGATGGAGAACGACCAACCTTTGAGTTCTGATGCGGTCGTGCACCGACACCCGGCATGCCAGTGCGCCACGGGCAATGAGTGCCCTCTAAAAGGGGGTCTTGGACTGTATGTTTAAAGATTATTTCAGAGGACCGATGGTTCAGCTGATGCACAAGATCATCGATGCTGCATTTGATTCGAATAAGGACTGTGAAGGGGATACCAAACGTGTAACAAATCTCAAAAATGAGATGGATGTAGTAAGATGCCTGGCAAATTCATGGTATTCTGATGTGACGAGCATGTGTGTTTACACCAAAGAGCCAATCTGTGTAATAATAAGAAAAGTTCTGGATGTGATGTCTGAATGTACCAAAGAGTTAGGAGTTACTGTGGTTCTCTGTATGTGTACAATTGTTACAGATGTTTGTGTCTCACTGCGTTCAAACAATGCTGATGATAACACCATCAGAGAAATTGTCGAAATGCTGGTCAATCACGTCTTAGACCGAAACATGTTAGCCTGCAGAGATTTTCTTTTATGGTTAGACCATCTGTAATTTCATGAATACTGTTTTACTTATGTATGTAATGTCATTTCTTCAATATTCAACAACTTTAAAATAAAAGTTTGAATCACTTGTTGTTATTTACAATCATGTCTGAGATCATTAAAAACAGTATTACACAACTTGCAATCCTGATTCTATATGAGGTAAAAAAATAAAATAAATAAAATTATCAAAAACAAAACAAAAACAAACACTAATGAATTGTTCACAATAAGATTCATAACATGCAGAAGTAACAATAACAATGTTCAATAGAAATTAGAATCCAACTGACTGAGACTGAGTTTGTTTCACATATAAAATGTAAATTATCTCTGTAAAAAACACTTCACTTGCATTTGCTAGTTATTGACATTTACGATATGTTAAAACATTTTAGTATACCGCTGAAGAGGTCAAAAACTGCTTATCACATGTTTTCATAAAAAGAATACCAAATTATCTAACCATAGAACACAACGTCTGTTTTCTGGATCAGTTCTAAAGGACAGACACCAAAAACACTGGTGTCAAAGTATTGGTGTTGACAGAATAATAAAATAAAAAAAAATAAAATAAAAAAAGCATGAATCATCCCACTTAAAACTACTACTTATCAACTGTAATTAATTTACTTAACTGTTGTTTAAAGACAATCACAAAAGAACTGTGCTGTGAAATGCATAGCTCTAAGTGCAATAGTTAGAAAAGTTCGAAGTGTAGCTGTAATGTAGCAGAAAAACAGCAAGACTCACTTTTCACATTAATGCATTATTTGTCTTGTGACCGCTTCATAGACAGACCAGAAAGATGGCCCTAAAGAACATTACTGTTTAGTTTAAACACTCATGTGGTTGTAGTAGTAGTAGTAGTAGTTGTCTCATTTGTTTATGTTTTCATTATTTCCTGCGAGTAGCAGCATGTTTGACCAAACTCAGAGAGCAGTCTTTATCTAAAACTGTACATATATACAAGCTAATAAAAATTGTAAACAGTGTCATCTGCTAGTGGAAAAATGGCATTTACAAATTACAATCTTTTGCAATAGATCAGAAGAGAGGATTTCTGTATTATGTTTACATTATAGCTAAATGTATCTTATATGTCGTACACACATAAATTGTGTACGTATACTACCTGTATAATGATTGCTTGAATTTCTTCTTTAAAAGAGTGTGCAATGTTATAGTTCTCAAAATGAGCTTGCATTACAACAACGTTGCAAAGACTCTAACAAAACTGTATACTATAATACACATATTCTTTAAACATCATGCTGGGATGTTGAAAGAACGATTCATTTAACAGAATCGGTTTTGTCAATTGTTCAGTCATACATCTAAAAAGATGCTTAAATGAATGGTCTGTGTCCATCACACATGTGATGATTTGCAAAACCTACACTGAAAGCAACCAGAGAGGCTAAAAACATACAGACCGACGAATAAAATGCTACCAGTGATCTGATAGTTTTTTAATGCGACTAAGACTAAGACTAGGGGTAAAAAAATCAAATAGATCAAGAGTGGACTTCTGTATGCAGTATAACACTTTTCTTACACGATGTCACTGCTTTCTTTTACTAGGCCTCTTGAATTTAGATGTGAGAATTTATTGTGCTCACATAATTTGTTCAAAGATCATGTTTGAGATATATCTATAGCTTTACTACAGTGTGTGACTTTGATTACCCTCCTCAAACTGAATGAAATCATAGCTTTTAGCTTTCAAAGCTTTACTGAAACCTTTCAAATTGGTGTGAATAATGGGTACCAAAGTACAAATATCGTATAATACATGTTGCAAGTGTGTATATACATGTTGACAAGTGAAAATGACCTATTCTTTCTTTGTTTATTATGAAGCTTCAGCCAGATCCTTGTGTCGCATGACTGTAGCATGTCTGAAACTTTGAAATAAGTCCTATTTCAGCACCACGGGAAAATGATTTTTGTCTAACAGTCTGTCAAAAGAACAGGTTTGAACATCTGGTTTAGTCGTATTTAAAAACAAACAATCACAAAAATCTTAAAAACATTGTGTCAAATGTATTTGGTAGCGTGATAATCGTGTTTCATCAAGTATTAACTTCATATTCATTAGGCTGATGAAAGTAGTATGAACCCTTGTAGAAATAATAAAAGCACATTTTATAAAACAATGAATGGCATTGTGTCAGAACAAACGGGTATGAACATATGTTTGCTTTTAACTTTATATTCATACTTTGAAGCAAGGTTATCTTTAAAAAAATGTAATACAGTATTTGATTTTTGGTAAAACTATCTTACAGATGTAGTGTTTTCACCCACTGTCATGAGCCGTTGGCTATCTTTAACGGCTTCATTGTGCGAGGAACTGTGTAATATCTAATTGTTAAAAACATTGCAACAAAAATATTTCGACATTATTTTTTGTTTGATATTTACTAGGAATTGAAACTTTATAGAAATAAGCAAAGTAAAATCATATAGATCTATGAGACATGTGCCAACTAAAAGTTTAGAGTTTAAATGTGTGGTTTTTAAAACACAAAGAAACATATTTAACAGACAGATATACTAGGTTTTAACAGCAAGGACATTTTCTACCACAGGGTCTGATGCGGACATGCCTGGTAGGGATTTGGCCTAATCTTTGGTTTTTAAGGGGAATTAAACAATCTCATGGGGTCCGGCTGAACCCTGTGGAGTCACATCTTCTGAAAGACCCTGGCATGTGTGGATCCACTCAGTTGAAGAAATGTTGTTTTCTAGGGTCACTTTAAATCATTGGGGGTCAAAGGGCATCCTTCCTGTTAGTGTCATCAGTGTGACACACAGATATTTTTTTTAAAACTGTACATATAATTTGAGTAGATATTATATATTTTTTGTATATTTTCAGTGAAGGGTTTGTTTCCACAGTGACAAAATGTCATTCTAGATCATAGACAGTACAGAATGTCAGATGCAGAGTTCAGGCACACCAAAATAATATGACAAAATATGACCACTTTTTTCATTTGAAGTTTAAAGTAATACCATGCTTTGACATAATGAGTAAAATTAAATATTCACTCAAGATACTTTTTTTTTTTTTTTTCATGGGAACAACACAGAGGAACATCTGATCTCTCTCCCTGAAAATGTATGATTTTCTCAAAGATGCAACTTAAACTAAACAAGAGTAATGCTGTGCCCTCGTTCTCAGTAACGTTCGAGTTGTGAGGCTTCAAACACACAGACACCTTCACTTTTGGATTTAAAAAAAAAAAATCAAATTTAATATTTTCAGTTTTTATTTTAAAACGTACAGATTTCTTAGCACATGGTGTGTCTCATAGGTAAAAATGTTGCTTGAATCTTTTTTTGTATTATTGAGATCTAAGATGACCAAGTACAAGTTGTTGTTGCTTTAAACTTTGAAACATGGAATACTTATAAATAATACTTTAGGTTGAATTCATGCAAAATCATTTCCATCTTACAGCATCAGATATTATCCCGATTCAGTCAACTTCTAGGAATATTTTTAGAATTTAATTAAAACTTTAAAGAATGAATTTAATCAACCTTGTCATTTTAAATGATCGTATTTAGGATTGTGCTTTGAAATAAATTGAATACAGAAACATTCACTCTGGAAAGGAGTTAGCGGTCTTAACACATGCTGTGACAGAAGCTCAACTGTCTGACTCCACCCTCCCATCTCTCATTCACACTAGAGTTTATTCCTAGGAGGATCTGGGGATGTTTTGTGTATAATACAACTTAAACTATTTACTTTTATCATCAAGAACTGCTTCTTCAGCTCTCTGAAAATGTAAGGTGTTTTCATATTTATTTATTTATTTAGCTAAAACTAAACTATGTTTAATTTGTTTAAATATTTTTTAGCATCATGTGTGCTGTTACACATTTATCTAGAATAATTTCATTTAAAATAGAGATAAGTTCCTTTTATAGAACCAGCCTGAGACATCACAGGTTCTCTTTCTGAAAATGCTTGGTGATTTTTCTTAAGGAATTATTGAAAATGTATGAGACCCCAACATTTTACACATGCACTGATAAATAAAAATTATACTTTAGGTCTTCTAGGAAGAATTGACTTAAGACTTTTTAAAAGATGTAATTTAAACTTTTACATTTTATGCTTTGAAATAAAAGTTAGCGTGGACAAAACAATGTTTCATCCACCCCTCTGTCTCAGGTTTCACTGCACGCTCGCTTAGTAGACACACTCTAAAAACTAATTCAGGGGACCTTTAGTCATTACTTAAATATATATTGTTGTGAAATAAAAAATCAAGTTCTGAAATGCTGTTCGACTTTTTACTTGTAATTGTTATTTTATTGAGCTTGGATGACACACAAATTATGCCTATTGATTTGATATATTATCATGACTTGTCATAGTAACATTTTCAGTTAATCAAAATGTATTTAATTAAGTTAGTTTCTGTTAATGTAAAATACAATCTGATGACGTGTAAACGTGTTTCATTGTTTTGAGTTGTATGAACACTTCTTTTAACTGGGCTGGGATTTATATTTCCCATCATGCTTTGCCCATGGCACTTGAAAGGGAGAGTAAATGCTAAAATTAAGTGTTAAATAATGTTTTTGCACAAGATTAATGGTAAGGGAGATTTAGCAGTAATTAGGGTTTTGTTATACTAATTTAGAAGAGTTAATGTGTCAATATGGGTTTTTGGAGAGTTACCATCATGGTGACAAGCGGTACTTGGTAAGATCATGTTACTTAGAAATGCATTTTTAATGTGTCCAAAAAGTGTCTTCACCTTACTACATTATGTTGGATCAACTTAAATAGTTGTATTCATGTTGACAATTATTAAGTTCATGTTACTTAGAAATGTGTTTTTATTGTGGCAAAAAACGTCTTCATCTTGCTTAAAACATTATGTTGGATCAACTCAAAATATTGCTTTGAATTAATGTAATTCTCCCAATTGGCTTAAGTTAAAAATTCCAGAGGAAAACATTATTAAACTTTTTTTTCTTTTTTGTTGAACCAATGTTTTATTTTTAGAGTGCACACAGAGGGAGAGATTTTTAGACTTCATTGGATTCTTCTATTTGCGTTAAGGATATCATAAAAAAGTAAGGACTGCTTTTTTCCCCTATACTCTGAAAAAATGTGTGTTTGTTTTAAAAATAAATGTTTAATACTGCTTTAGAAGTTTAATTATATACATTTTATTTATAAACTTTTAAAAGAAGTGAATGTTATTCAATGAACTTTTTGAAATATACTAAATATACAAAACGCCATTTTTAGTATTCAACTAGGGATAAATTAGGGATAAATTATAGAAAAATAGTCATGTCAATGGAAAGTCTCCATAAAAACATGTCCACAAAAACCTCTTATGCTTTGACAAAATTAAAATGAATATTCAAGTACTTGATGAACCTCTTTTTGTGTGTTTTATATTTCATTAGCATTAAACCAATTTCATACGACCATCATTGCACGAGGAAAACTTTTCCTGGCTTTATTGTGATATTTTTAAAGTTTCCTGAGAATTTTGTAAATACACCATTCTTATTTAAACTTATTACTGTTTTATGCCTCATTCTTTTAACCACTAGCAAACTCACGATGTAAAATCTGATCCCCATTTTAAATCTTGTAACTCAACCGATTTGGCTTATTGTTACAACCTCATTTTGGGTGTTTAATATAATTTAAGCTTTTTTCATTTAGGTAAAACTATAATTAACTGGTCTCAGTAAATTTAGTAACTGTTTGTAATTCAGTGCATTACAATTTTATCACCAACTTCTTAAAAAGAACAATGATTGAAATGTTTCTATTTCAAAAATATGTTTTTCTTTGACTGTTTCTGGTTTATCGTTTGCGCAGACAGAGAGAGAGAGATGAGAGCGTCATAAAATGACCGCTACCCAGCCGGAATGCGGATGCCATCACACCCTCAAATATGGCCTGTCAGGCTTAAAAAAAATCACCCTCGACCCTTTAAAATCATCTGTCTGCCATTTGATCACCCAGAAGACGTCCTGACAGTTCACAGGTCAACATCGCTATTCAAAATATGCGGACAAAGGTCATATCGGGCCCCGGAGAATCACCAACCATGTCAGAGGTCATTGGGGTGATACTACGGTCAAACATGGGTGGGGGATGGGAAAACTTCGTGGGTGGCCCGTGGGGGAGGGGAACGACGTGGGTGGCCCCCAGAGGTCACAGGGGTCACAGAGGTCAAAGGTCATCATCAATCATTTTGACAGAAGCACCAGCATATTACTACTGGCAATGGTCAAAGCAGGTAGCAAACGGTCATCAAACAAGGAAACAGTATAGGGTCAAAACACAGGCAAGGCTAGGCAAAGACAAGGAACAAGGAGACAAGGAAGTACAAAGGCTAAACAATACTCAGCAGTGTGTGTGTGTGTGTGTGTGTGTGTGTGCATTTTTGTGACATATCAGGACACAAATGTGTATAATGTCATGGGTATGACATAGGTATTACAAGGAGAGGGTGACTTATGAGGACATTACCCCATGTCCCAACTTTTCAAAAGGCTTATAAATCATACAGAATGAGTTTTTGTGAGAAAGTAAAAGTGTGCACAGTTTCAGTTTGTGATGGTTAGGTTTAGGGGTAGGGGTAGTGTAGGGGGATAGAAAATACAGTTTGTACAAAAAAAAAAAAAACCCATTACGCCTATGGAATGTCCCCACAATTCACAAAAACAAATAGTGTGTGTGTGTGTGTGTGTGTGTGTGTGAGCTTATAAAGGGTCACTGATGGGAAACAGGTGTGAATGCATGATTGGTTCCTAGGTGGGGGATTGTGGGAAATAGAGTCCATATGAAGAAAATAGAACACAGGACAAGGGCACATGTAACAGAGCCCCCCCCCCAGTGCAGACGGGCTTGAAGAACCCCACGGTGGCACAGATGACCACCACTGCAACTCAGATGGGCTTGGAGCGGATTCAAGGTCTGGAGTGGGTTCAAGGACTGGAGCCATCTTGACCGAGGGCTCAGGCGTGGCAGCCATCTTGGCCATGACAGGACAGGGTAAATGTTCATAGACGGCCTCCTTAGCCGTGACAGGACGGGGCGAAAGTTCATAGCTGGATACCACTGACACCTCTGCAGCGGATGCCGCCACCAATATCGGAAAACAGGGAGGAATCATAAATGGCTTCTGTGGCCGGTTCTGGGCAAGACAAAAGTTCACAGACAGCCTCTGCGGCTGGGTCGAGACAGGACAAGAGTTCATCAACGGACTCTGTGGCTGATTCAGGATAGGATGAGAGCGTGTCGCTGGACATGCTCGAAAACTCATGAAACTTTGCACACGCGTCAGAAGTGGTGAAAATTTACATCTGATGTGGGTTTCAGAATTAGGTGTGGCAAAATGGCTCAATAGCGCCACCTACAAAATTTCAATTAAGCGCCATTCACTCTACGTTTTACGTACAGGTATGAAATTTGGTAGACAGATGTAACAGCCCAATACCTACAAAAAAGCCCCTAGGTGCAAATTCTGAAAACCCAACAGGAAGTGAGATATTTTGACTTTTCTCTGTAAAATTTTTGCAGTTTTTGCCATTTCCACACGTTGTACTTTAACAAACTCCTCCTAGAGCTTTAAAGCAGAACTAAGTAACTTTTTTTTACCTTCATAAATAGTTTTCTAAGTCCTTACGATGGTTAATTGACTTGTAGTGGTGTGTTTGAGGCGAGCACTAACCCCCTCTGGCACGTCTACGCCAAAAAACAGCACTTGCAACTTGAGCTGCATCGACCCGACACAATCTCGCCTCATGTTCATGTTCACGCGAGAGTGACAAAATGCTTTACGGTAATTTAAAAACAATGTATATATTATGACTTTATAAGACAATTTTGAAAATTACCCACCTCCATCGAGTGTACTGTATTTGCAAATTACCCACCTCCTCTTTCTTGTACTGTATTTGCAAAACTACTGCGCTGGTGAGTGTTGTAGTCGTTGTAGTCCAGAGCTGCGCTTGGAGTATTTATGACAGTGTGATTCACTGAAGGAAACTGTAGGGGGAGCTTCGCTAATCTTACTGAGTTCCGCTTTAAGGCCTTTATGACGTTAAATTGCGAAGATCTTGACTTTTCACTGAAGGGCGTGTCCGTGGCGGCCTGACAAAGTCGGATGTTTCGCCATGAAGGAGGAAGCTGCTGTAACTGAGGCATACAGTGCCCCATACATCTGCCCCAAACTTCACATGTTTGATAAAGAGTCGTGGCCTGAAGACATCTCTATGCCAATATTCAGCTAGTCATAGCCTCATCTGCTGGCAACAGGAAATGGCATGCTTTGCACAATAATTCAATCCCAGAAACACATTTAAATATTCCATGAAGTACCAAACATACTAGAAACACGTTAAATCATGCAATGCAAGTGCTAATGTATGCGATTAATGCCACAAAACAGGAAGTTATTGTAACTCAGGCATACAATGTTCGATCTGCTCCAAACTTCACGTTTGATAACAGTCCTGGCCTGAAGACATCTACATGGCAATTTTCAGTAATAGTCAAAGTGCCACCAGCTGGCAGCAGGAACTGTGGTGCATCAGAATGACTTTGCCATATTTCTTCTCTATTTATCCGCTTAAATGAATATCGCCCACTGTTCAGTTTTCCTAAGGCCACCAGGTGGCGGTAAGCCCGGGTCAAGGGCCCTTTCATCGCTGCTTGCAGCTTTAATTTTTGTTTTTTCATTAGCCAGGAAAGTTTTCTTAAAGCTGCTGTCCATAAGTTTTGCCTCTTTGTTGCCATCTCTGTTTGAAACCTGCAACTGCAGTTATATGCAGAATTATCATCTTTTACCTGGGTTGTGCATCGGCACGACTCCTCAGCGCGGACGAATCTAATGTTTGCTGTCAGTCAACACATCAGTGGATACTGTACTTCGGAATCACAGATTCAATATCTTGGAAGTATGACCAAAATAAGAATTTTCACCGGAAAATGAACAAGTAAGTAGCATGTCTGCCACTTTTGTTCTGACCAATTGAGGAAAAAAGCATTAGGCCAACAATAAATCACGCTGCCAATGGTGATTAAATATAACGATCGCTTAGCTCAGATCACATCAAACCACATCAAATTATTATTGTTGTTATACTTTGTTCTCAAATTGTTAATGTTAACAACATCAGCATTGCGTGACTATGTGTATTTAGTGTGTATTAGTGTTTATCTGTAGATTCCAATTTCTGTAGCCACTCTGCAGTCTGAAGTCTTTTGCTTTTGACTACGGGTGAATCTCCAGTTGTCACTGATGATTGTCATTTGGACCTTTCTGGATTACAATCCACCATCAAAATGATAAGTTTAATTATTTCAGCTGCTGTGAGAAAAGGCTATAAATGATCTGCAACCAGGAGCATCCTATATGCATAGTCTACTAGCTGGGACTTCTTCCTTTCTGTTTACAGAAGTGACGTAATGGCGCAAAGACGAATGGCTGCATGCTCGAATTTTATTTTAAAACATTATTACAAGCTTACTGTTGTGAACGGAACGTTATTCTAACATTAATCTAACATTTCTAAAACATTAGTTTTTGGTTTTGTATAACTTATTCTAAAGTTAATCTAACGTTCCCAGAACGTTATTCTAACATTAATCTAACTTTCCCAGAATGTTAGTTTTTGGTTCCCAGAACATTATTCTAACATTAATCTAACGTTCCCAAAATTTTAGTTTTTGGTTCCCAGAACATTATTCTAATGTTCCTAAAACGTTAGTTTTTGGTTTGTATAACGTTACTCTAAAGTTATTCTAACATTCTCATAACATTATTCTAATGTTAATCTAATGTTCCCAGAACGTTAGTTTTTGGTTCCCAGAACATTATTCTAACGTTCCCAAAACGTTAGTTTTTGGTTTGTATAACGTTATTCTAGAGTCAAATCTAACGTTCTCATAACATTATTCTAACGTTAATCTAACATTCCCAGAACATTATTCTAACATTAATGTAATGTTCCCAGAACGTTATTCTAACGATACTCTAACGTTCCTAAAATGTTAGTTTTTGGTTTGTATAACATTACTCTAAGTTAATCTAACATTCTCATAACATTATTCTAATGTTAATCTAACATTCCCAGAATGTTAGTTTTTGGTTTGTATAACATTATTCTAAAGTTAATCTAACATTCTCATAATGTTATTCTAACATTATTCTAACATTCCCAGAACGTTATTTTAATGTTAATCTAACATTCCCAGAATGTTAGTTTTTGGTTGTATAACGTTATTCTAACATTAATCTAATGTTCCCAGAATGTTATTCTACTGTTAATCTAATGTTCCAGAACGTTAGTTTTTGGTTCCCAGAACATTATTCTAACGTTACTCTAACATTCCTAAAACGTTAGTTTTTTGTTTGTATAACGTTATTCTAAAGTTAATCTAATGGTAATCTAACATTCCCAGAACTTTAGTTTTTGGTTCCCATAACATTATTCTAATGTTAATCTAACGTTCCCAAAATGTTAGTCTTTGGTTTGTATAACGTTATTCTAAAGTTAATCTAACATTCTCATAATGTTATTCTAACGTTATTCCAACGTTCCCAGAACGTTATTCTAACGTTAATCTAACATTCCCAGAACATTAGTTTTTGGTTTGTATAATGTTATTCTGACATTAATCTAATGTTCCCAGAATGTTAGTTTTTGGTTCCCAGAACATTATTCTAATGTTACTCTAACGTTCCCAAAATGTTAGTTTTTGGTTCCCAGAACATTATTCTAATGTTACTCTAACGTTCCCAAAATGTTAGTTTTTGGTTCCCATAACATTATTCTAACGTTAATCTAATGTTCCCAAAATGTTAGTTTTTGGTTTGTATAACGTTATTCTAAAGTTAATCTAACATTCTCATAATTTTATTCTAACTTTATTCTAACATTCCCAAAACGTTATTCTAACATTAATCTAATGTTCCCAGAATGTTATTCTAGTGTTAATCTAATGTTCCCAGAACGTTAGTTTTTGGTTCCCAGAACATTATTCTAACATTACTCTAACATTCCTAAAACATTAGTTTTTGGTTTGTATAACATTACTCTAAAGTTAATCTAACATTCTCATAATTATTCTAATGTTAATCTAATGTTCCCAGAACATTAGTTTTTGGTTCCCAGAACATTATTCTAATGTTACTCTTACGTTCCTAAAACATTAGCTTTTGGTTTGAATAACGTTACTCTAAAGTTAATCTAACATTCTCATAACATTATTCTAATGTTAATCTAACATTCCCAAGATGTTAGTTTTTGGTTTGTATAACGTTATTCGAAAGTTATTCTAACATTCATAACGTTATCCTAACTTTCCCAGAACGTTATTCTAATGTTAATCTAATGTTCCCAGAACGTTATTCTAACGTTACTCTAATGTTCCTAAAATGTTAGTTTTTGGTTTGTATAACATTACTCTAAAATTAATCTAACATTCTCATAACATTATTCTAAAGTTAATCTAATGTTCCCAGAACATTAGTTTTTGGTTAGTCTAACGTTCCAGAACGTTAGTTTTTGGTTTGCATAACATTATTCTAAAGTTAATCTAACATTCTCATAACGTTATTCTAATGTTAATCTAACGTATGATTAGCCAGGAAAGTTTTTATTGTAACTGCTCAGTCAATTATTCTTCTCCGAAATTAATCACATTTTTGAGGGCCAAAACATGCTTGAAAACTCATAAAACTTTGCATGTCACCCACTATTCACTGTTTTCCTAAGGCCACTGGGTGGTGGTGGCCCGGGCGAGGGCCCTTCATTTAATTTATATTAATTTTTATGAACAAATCTAAATGAACATATTACAAAATCATATTTTTTATGTGTATACTACACAAAAACGCAGTTTTGCGTCATGGCTAAGCGATGACTTCACCACGCAATGACATCACAACATCATTTAGCAACTTTTAGCAACAAATCGACCCGCCTTTAGCAACTTCCTCTGAAAATTAGTTGGCAACACTGATTATGTTTTCATTAGAGGCTGTTCACAAGTTTTATTCATTTTTGCATTATTGATTCTGTGATCGATCCTGTGGTCTGTTTAAGAATGCCATGAACGTGCACTTATCCCAACTATCTAAACCTAGCTTACATAGCCACACGTACTCATCCTGATTCCTGACTCAGCAAACGTGCATCGAACTAAGCCAGGAAGCGATGATTAAAACTCAAGCCGTGCCTTTTATGTTATCCTGGCTTTCGTAATTCTACTTTTGTGCAATACCCCTCTGATACCAATAGGATTTGTAATTAATTTGTAATTAATTTTGGTAAAACACATCAAAGCAACAAAGCAAACCAACAGTCAACAAGCTCTGTTTTCTGACGACCAGCCAGGATTTTCACACTTCCTTTTGTTGAGGACCAATCAGCAGATGATAAGCAGTCTCACCTGGCTGTGCTCAGACAAAGGAGAAGAAGAAGAAGAAGGGGGAAAGAAAACAGCCTCTACTGCCACCTAGTGGACTAATGCCCACATAACATACAAAAAGTAAAAGAAATAAAAGATATTACATCCAGTGTGTGTGTGTGTGTGTGTGTATGTGTATGCCTGAATTTATTTGATCAAAAATACAGAAAAAACAGTAATATTAAGAAAAGTTAATGGTTTCATGGTTTATAAAAAGCATTTTATAAAAGGTAATACTGGTTTTCTATTTTAATATACTTTATTTCTGTGATGCAAAGCTGAATTTTCAGCATCATTACTCCAGTCTTCAGTGTCACATGATCCTTCAGAAATCATTCTAATATGCTGATTTATTATCAATGTTGGAAACATTTTGTGCTGCTTAATATATTGATATGATATTTTTTCCGGATTTTTTTGATGAATAAAAAGTTAAAAAAGAAGAGCATTTATTTAAAATAGAAATCTTTTGTTATAATAGGCCTATACACCATTCAAAAGTTTGGGGTCAGTATTTTTTCATTTTCTTTTTTTTTAAATAAATTAATACTTTTATTCAGCAATAATGTATTAAATGATAAAAAGTGATAGTTAAGATTTGTATTGTATTGTATTTTATTTCGAATAAATGCTGTTATTTTTAAACTTTTTATCATCAATGAATCCTAAAAAAAAAAATATCACAGGTTCCAAAAAAATTAACCAGCACAACTGTTTTCAACATTGAGAATAACTGAGTTTCAAATCAGCGTATTAGAGTGATTTCTGAAGGATCATGTGACACTGAAGACTGGAGTAATGATGCTGATGAAAATTCGGCTTTGCATCACAGAAATAAATTATATTTTAAAGTATATTAAAATAGAAAACAATTATTTTAATTTGTAATAATATTTCACAATATTACTGTTTTTTCTGTATTCTTGATCAAATAAATGCTGACTTGATGAGTATAAGAGACTTATTTCAAAAACATTAAAAATAGTAATGTTTCCAAACTTTTGACCGGTATTCAACACACACACACACACACACACACGGTGAGTATTTGTGCTGAATCCTATTGAACACAGCAAAGGGCAAATTCCAAACGACATTTTTGCACCCTTGAAGGGCACTTCGAGAATGGGACGCCATTTGAAGGGGTGTTCACGAAGGTGAACCACTGAATACCACCACGAAGGGACCTTCCACAAGGCCGTTATGCGATGGTAAATTCCATGCGATACTCGGTAAAATGGCGGGAGAGTTCGAGTTAATTCAATTTTTTTTGTGCTATAGCTATTTCACACATTTTTGTCATCATGTTATGTTTAAATAAGTTCATAGGATAGAAATGTTTTCTTACATTTAAAGTTGAGAACAGATACACACACACACACACACACACACACACACACACACACACGCGTAACATATTTTAAAATGTATCTTTATTTACAACAGCTTTGTATATTAGTTGTCGTAAGAACAACTAATCAGCTGATGGACACCGTGCTGCGTTGTCATGGGATCATCCCAGCTCATGCCCTTCGAAGGGAGTAGGGCATAGGGATGCTCCTTCCGTTTGGAATTTGCCCAAAGTTGCACACTACGTTTACATGTTACGTCAGTATGACCAGAGCGTTTCAGACAGGGAAAACGATCCATGAGTCAGCAAGCTATTGAATTATATATCGCATACTTATTATTTAATGATTTTGAGTCATAGTTCAGTTTAAAACAGAACAATAGTGTTTCTAGTACGGTGCAGTTGTCTCTCACAGTATGTTGTAATGGACGCGAGCAGTTGTGGCACCCCTCCGAGCTCATAATGGTATGCGCCGTATCGCACGCTGACTGGAAACATGTGGCTCACTGTGTTTTTTGGATAGTGGAGGCTCAGTTTGCCGGTTTGTCATGTAGTGAAACATATCGCATCTTTTAGAAAATAAATCAGTGATACAGTCTGTAAAACGACTGAAAGTCAAGAATACACAGTTGTCACCTCGACAGACAGGAACTCGAGGCCTTTAACGGGCTCTCTGGATCAGACAGGTGAAGCTGCGACTGGTTATCTTCCAGCTGCTCCAGGTAACTGTTATTTCTTCTTTTTAATCTAAGTAATTCATCAGCCGACAGCCACACAGATTGTTACGGTTATTCGACAGATTTTTGGGAATTCCAGATTTGCTTGTTAAAGTAAGCAGATTGCCACGTTGCAAGCTGGATGCAATGCAATGGGGCTTATTGCATGACATTGAGTTACTTCCTTTGGCCCCTCAAAGATCGTGTTCATTTAGAGGTTCTGATCTGTGTGAAATAGATCCTAGGCGTTTAAATCTGTACCGGTGATGTCTGCAACGTGGGCTTGTTGATAGCGCAGTTCGCTTGGCGCCCTCACAGTGGCGCTGCTGAGCCACTTATAAATGAGAGCAGTATGTTTACCTTGGACCAGTGAAGCCAAAAGTGTCACATAGGGACCCACAACACTGTTTTCAAGGACCCCTGCATATGGTGATCACTTCCTAAAATATAATGAGAACTGTATATTTAAATTATGATGAAATATATATTGTGTGAGAATTATAAAGACAGGATGTTTTAAAATGTCTTTGTATTAAGGCCAAAACAAATGATTAAAAATGACTAAAATGTGAATAATTATTAATGTATGTATTATTAAACAATCTGTGCAGCTGAGCGTATTACTTTGTATGAAAATGGCAACATCTCTTTATTTTACACATTGTTAAAGTGGGATGTTCAAACCTTAAAGGGATAGTTCACCCAAAAATGAAAATTTGATGTTTATCTGCTTACCCCAGCGCATCCAAGATGTAGGTGATTTTGTTTCTTCAGTAGAACACAAATGATGATTTTTAACTCCAACCGTTGCCGTCTGTCAGGCAAATAATGTTAGTGGATGGGAACTTCTACTATAAGAGTAAATAAAACTTGCATAGACAAATCCAAATTAAACCCTGCGGCTCGTGACGACACATTGATGTCCTAAGACACGAAACCGAAACAGTTATATGATTTTTACCTCTAAAACACCACTATGTCCAACTGCGTTCAGCAATCGTTTAGTGAGGTCTGATCGCGCTCTGACAACGGCACTGATGTCTTGCGCTTACTTCAATGAGTGCTAGACATCACTTCCGTTGTCAGAGCGCGATCAGACCTCACTAAATGAGTGCTGAACGCAGTTGGACATAGTGGTGTATTAGAGGTAAAAAATGATATAAATACTGTTCGGTTTCTCGCACAAACTGATCGTTTCGTGTCTTAGGACATCAATGTGTTGTCACGAGCTGCACGGTTTAATTTGGATTGTCTAAGCAAGTTTTTGACTCTTATTGATAGAGTTCCGTCCACTAGCATTATTTGACTGACAGACGGCAACGGTTGGAGTTAAAAATCATCATTTGTGTTCTACTGAAGAAACAAAGTCACCTACATCTTGGATGCGCTGGGGATAAGCAGATAAACATCAAATTTTCACTTTTGGGTGAAAATGGATTTAGTGTTTTTTTTTTTTTTATTGCAGTTAATAGAATAAAATAACTGTTGTTAATTCAATCATTTCCATTTGCTCTTTATACACTGTATTGTATTGTATATAAGTATAATCAAGCCCAATACTGAATGCAATAATTATTAGTTACGAGTCTCAGTGAACGGTCAGTCGGACTCTGGCACTTTGGACCAAGAATGACCCACTGCGGTAGTCTTAGTTCAGCCTAAAGTCTGCCACTGTCAACTATGAACTTTGCCGTTCTCCTCATATGTGGCTCTAAAATTCACTCATCTTTTTTTTAATCTGAATTTAGAGGTCATTCCTCTATTGTGTGAGCTGATTGGTCGTGACCATGAGGAGGTGTAAGAATTGTGGGGGGACGGACATTGATGTGGACCAGGCACGGGGTGATGCCGTGTGCATGGGCTGCGGCTCCGTGCTGGAGGACAACATCATCGTTTCCGAGGTAACCTTCGTGGAGAACAGTGGAGGAGGATCGTCCGCCGTGGGGCAGTTTGTCGCTGGTGACTGTGAGTTATAGTCATATATGCCACAGACATTTTTTACTGAATTTGTTTAATTTGTTTTAATATATTTATAAGGGAATAATTTTGTGAGCTTAACGAAATTTGTTATCTGGTGTGCTCGACTGATTTCATACCCACACCATTAAGACTTCCCTCAGGCCACTCTGCTCATGAATAGGAAGAGACGAAGAGATGAGGGGGGGAACGGATTAAGGTCGAAATCAGGTGCCGGCCAAATTGCCTGAAACGCACTCCAAGATCTAACAGAGCCCACAGGCTTGAGCTGGGCATGTGGAAGATCAGCAGAATGGAAAGACGCGCTGGACGTCCCATGACAGGGAGCTTGTGCGTGATGGAGGGGTCACAGCGTTACACGGTCGTCATCATTATCTACCCCAGCATCAGCATGTTGCCTAAGAGCCTGTGTAATTATGAGAGCATGCAGGCCTGATGGCCCCGCCGTGGCCTGTTAGAAAAGCCTGAGTAAGCTGGATCTGGACACAACATGCGAGCAAACACACACCTACAGCAGATGGAGACAAGAGAGACGAGCAGAACGACTGAACAAGTGACAGCAAGTGCTTCATGAAAGTCATACGGGTGAGCAAATGATGAAAGAACTTTTATTTTAGGGTGAACTATGCCTTTAAGAGACAAAGAGCTCCTTTTCTTTTCCTTTCTCTCTCAAATAAAACATACAAATTTCAACAATCAATCTGTGTAAGAAACATAGGTGTAAAAGGCTTTTCTTTAAAAGCATACAGCAGATTGGATCTCTTTTATGCCTGATGTTTTAATAATGCTACACCTGTTTGAGAGAATCTTCAGTGCAAAGCAAGATTCAAGAGGAACCACTTGTGCAAAACACAGTTATTCCACAGGCTCGTAAGATCCACTTACTAGATAGAAAGAGAGAGAGAGAGAGAGAGATATAGAAAGATGGAAAAAGAAGGATGGGAGGGAGAGAAAATCAATGAGGTGCTATTTTTGAGCTTTGAACCTGGATATCAATACATGCATGGCTCCTTTTCAAGGCTGAATGCATTATCAGAAGGCTGGCAAGGATTGTAGCAATATTCCTGACTTTACAGTCACAATATCACCTCATTCTCACTTTCTGCCTTCCATTTCTCAAAAGAAGCTTTTTCTTTGCTTTTT
>JAOTNS010002410.1:0-22185 GCA_028476615.1 Culter alburnus | reverse complement strand
AGGTGGAACTCTACCACTTTATTTTATCCTGATGTTGATGCAGTGTTGAGCTTGACCTTCACATCTCTGAAGTATAAAGACCCATATCTTTCAACCCTGGAGGAGTTTCTGAAATCTGACAAGTTTAAAGAGCTAGATGAGAGTAAAACTTTTACTGTGAAATCTGTTTCAAATTGGTTCAATGAACCCAATGAGAGGAACACTGGTTTTTCTGTGACATCTTTCACAAAGTGGTTCAATCATTTAAATATCGCAATAAAGATGAGAGAGAACTTGTCTCAATTCAGGAGGTTTGCAGAAACCAATAAAGATGATAAAAGAATCCGCTTCATTATTTCTGCCATCTCCAATCCCTCCATTGCAGGATCCTCCATCTATCTGTATGAAAAAGGGAAACTGACAGACAGACAGTTCCAGCCTGTGTCCAAGCCATCCCCACCAATAGTGAAGAATGTCCTGGCTCAAGCGGTGTCCCTTAAACTGCAGAATAGATCTGGAGAGACAGTGCGGTACAGAGTGGAATACAAGCAGGTGAAACCACATTCTGGAGCTGAAGAACCATGGCTTTTTATAGAAACAGTTGATGAAGATTTTACTTTGAATGGATTGGAGCCTGGAAAGCAGTACCTGATCCGCTACAGGAAGGCTGGTAAAGTGGGAGTGAGTGAAGCCAGTGATACTGTCAACACTGTCCCTTTAGGTAAGTGACATTTGCACATCTTTATGAATAATTAACAGATGTGATTATCAAACTGTACCATTCACATTAGGGATGTCCCGATCACGTTTTTTTGCCCTAGAGTCCGAGTCCGAGTCATTTGATTTTGAGTATCTACCGATACCGAGTCCCGATCCGATACTTCTATAATACATGAAAAAGAATAAAGAGCGAAAAAACAGATCCAGGAACAGTGCTTTTCAGGTTTTTCAGGTATCTAACAGTCGTTTTCACGTACAAAAAAAAATGGATAAAGTAATCAAATATCACTGCATATTATCTTTACTGTATAAAATAAATAAAGATTAATCATTATTGAAGTTACAAAAACTATTCAGTCAAGAGCAGTAAGTGATTTCTTTGTTATTTGTTGTTTTATTTAACATTAAAAACAGGCAGCAGGAATAGTTTTTCTCCCTTTAAGACATGCACAATCCAGTACATACCTTTACTGTTCCACATACATGTCTTTCTCGACTAATATACGTTCACTTAAGACATAACCAACTATGTTTGCTAGGATACTCGCTAGGACGGGCATTTTTAAATAATTTTTGTATGAATTTGTCCACTGAAGCGCAAGACGTGAAAGAGAACTCAGTATTTGCGCGCTGACTGGAATAAGCGTGTGCGCGCTTCGGATGAGCGCACATAAATCTTCTCACAGCGCGCGCGAGTTCTCTTTCGCGTCTTGTTCTTGAAGGTTTAAATCAGCAAGGCTTAAATGAGTTAGTTTAAACACAGATAGCAACGTGTGCTGTTCAGGTCTCACCTGTATCAACACCCGGGTGATGACGGCGTAAATGACTGGACATTAGAGCATACGGCACTCGCAGTTAACAGTTTACAAAGAGTGACTGTTTTGTCCACGCTTTTTGATTATCGTTGTTGTAACGTTTTGCGCATCCATCGACTGAAACGTACATTATTTGAACTCTGTCTGTCTGTTTTCCACGTTGCTATTTTAAACAAACCATACGGTACAGTTCGATTTTTTACCGAGAACCGTTGCACCCCTAATACATATATATCCGAGTCCTGATCGGGAGTTAACGTCCGATTCCGATCGAGTCTGAAACCACGTGATCGGGCCCGATTTCCGATCACATGATCGGATCTGGACATCCCTAATTCACATAGCAGCTTATATTCAGTATTTGAGCTGCAAGAATCAAAATATGAAAGTATGACTAGAAATATATCACTGCTATGTTATCAATGATGCGTCAATGTTTTCGAAAAATGAAACATCTAAAAGGAATGGCTGCATGAGGTGAAGCTGAGTGTAATCTGTTCTATATGACACATCCAGTATGAAATTTATCATATATACTAGATCAGGGCTGCCCAACCCTGTTCCTGGAGATCTACTTACCTGCAAAGTTTAGCTCCAACCTTCATAAAACACACCTGAATCAGCTAATTAAGATCTTCATGAGCACTTGATAGTTACAGACAGGATTTGATCAGGGATGAAGCTGAGCTCTGCAGCAAGGTAGCTCTCCAGGATCAGGGTTGGGCACCCCTGTACTAGATGCACAACATAAATATAAGTTTATCCTACCAGCAACTTGTATCCGAATAAAAGGATGCAAATGCAAGTGAACTTGAACTATAGCCAGAAAGCGTTACTTCAATTGTGTCCTGCACACTTTTCCCATAACAACACGCTGAAACACGGCCAACTAAAGCACAAACAATTCACAACATTCTGTTGTTCTCTCAGTCATTATGTTATGTATATGGCAAAATGACGTTTTTGATGTCATGACGAGAATGGTTTTAATTAAGACATGCCTATTGTTGAAAAATATGATGAGGAAAAATAACACTGCTGGATTAATAATAATATCATCAATTATTTTGAAAAAGAATAATCTAAAAGGAATATTACTGTATCAAATAACCCAATCATAGTCATTAATGACGAGCATTGCATTTAAGCTGAAACTGAACAGTTGATTTCATCTAAGGCTGTGGCTGGAAGCCAGTTGTAGTTCTTGTGTTTTGCCTTTTTTTTTGTTCTTGTTGTTCCTCTGGCTGTGACCCAGTTAGATAGCCCTGGCCAAACCCATCTGGGCTCCACATGTCTGTGTAAATTAAGAACAGTCTTAATATCTCAAATGGTGTTCCCATAGTAAGGAATTAAATCAGTGACAAAAAGGGAAACAGGGATAGGGCATTGTGTGATTTAATTCAAGCATGAGCTGCATGTTCCTTCAAAAGGATTGATCACATGGGTGTTTCTTAGTCATAGTGCCACCAACAGCCCCAATGTGCACCAAGGTGTGAGGGCCCTATCAATACTCTTTGGGGATCTAAAAAAAAAAAAGGACTGGAAATTATTCTGCCGCTGTATGAATCCAGCCTGTTTTTGAATTATCCTAATTCTTTACACAGCAGAACCTGTGATTGTGGGCGGAACAGGTAGTGAGGAGTTCTCCTTTAAGTCCTATTCCAGCAACTCCCTTCAGAAGATCATCATAACTTACAGGGGGGATGATGATGATGATGATGATGTGAGTGAAGATTGTTTTCATTCTTTTTTATCATATTTTCCTGTATTTTATCACATTATTATCATTTAGTTATTTTATTCACATTAAATATGTTTTTGCCACAGATGGAAATTCTCTCATTGAACACAATACAAGTGATTTTCCAGGATGACCAGATGATTAAAGTTGGCAAGATAGCAGGAAATTATCAAGAAGAATTTTTATTTGACATAACTGATAAAATTGTCACTGCAACACTGTGGCCAAATAAGGATCGTACCAGATTTGGGGGGTTGGAATTTGTGGTTGAAAAAAATAATGGTAAAAGAATAACAATGTCTATCAAATGTGATGATCTGGGTGAGCCTGTGATTGTTAATGTTGGATCAGGAAAATGTTACGGCATTAAAGGGAGAAGTGGATATCAAATTTATGCTCTGGGTTTCTACTTCAGTTAGCCTCCAGCCTGTTCTTTATAATTCTAATCCAAATAACATCTGAACAGCAATCATATACTCTAAACGTGTTTTTTTAAATGTATACTCAGATTTTAAGAGTAAAAATTACCAGATTTGAGTCGAGTAATATTTTATGTTTTCTAGTATCAACTGTTATAACATTTTTGATTTCCAGGTAAATGGAAATATAAACAAGTAACTCCATTAACAAAAGTTAAATATATCAAATCTAAGTTAATGAATCAATAGTGATTGTATATGGTGGTTTTCAGGGAGAACAATGTACTGTATAGCATCTTATTCTGGTTCATTTGTCCATCTTTATATTTCATTTATTCCATTCTGTACCTTGTGGAAGTACAAAAACTCTTGATGTTCAGTGACAATAAAGAGCTTAACTTGACTTTAAATGGCCTGACACAAGCCTCTCTTGCTGTTTTTAGTTGCAAGCTGTTGCTCACAAATATTAGCAGACCCAGAAATCGTGATCTCATTAATTAAAATTATGATTCACAATATTGGTTTCACTATATGATTTTCTCATGAACAAAAATTAAATTTAAGACAAACTGTAACTGAAAAAGTGTTATTTTATTATTTCTGAGATAAAATGCTGCATATTTATGGAAACATACTTGTAGCAATTTTCAATTTGAAATGTAATATGCAAAATGGCAAATGGCAATGCATTTCTGTATTTAAATTTACATTTTCCATACCCATATGTGCAATGTTTGAAGCAAAATGATCATTCAAAATTCAATAATATAATTTACATTTGCTATTTCCTAAACTATAGTTTTAAGATATAATTTAAAAAATTTTAACACATAAGTTGCAAAATTAAAATGAAATTTTACATTATAGAATTTTATATACATTACAGAAATTTAGTTCACAAGACAAAACAATAGCTGAATTTATTAAATAAACCCCATTCATAAGTTGGTGAACCATTGATTCTCAATACTGTGTGTGGTTACCTGATGATCCACGACTGTTTTTATGTTTTGTGATGGTTGTTCATGAGTCTCTTGTTTGTCCTGAGCAGTTAAACTGAGCTCTGTTCTTCAGAAAAATCCTCCAGCTCCTGCAGATTCATCAGTTTTCAAGCATTTTTGCATATTTGAACCCTTTCCAGCAGTGACTGTAGGATTTTGAGATCTGTGTTTTCATACTGAGGACAACTGAGAGACTCAAACACAGCTATTAAAAAGGTTCAAACATTCAGTGATGCTCCAGAAGGAAATACAATGCATTAAGAGTCGGGGGTGAAAACTTTTGAACAGGATGAAGATGTCACAATTTTTCTTATTTGTTTAAATATCATTGTTTACTGCCCTTTGGAAGCAACAGAAGATACTTGCATGTTTCACGGCAGAAAAATTAAGTACAATTTACCTTGATATTTGAATTCAAATATCAAGGTAATATTAATTGGCCAATCATACTTGAGGTTTGCCACAGACTTGTCCCACCACCTACAACACAAATGAATGTTTCTTCAAGTGCTTCCATGCTTGAAAATGCGCAGAAAACTACATTTAAACAGGAAATGATGGAATTTACTGTACATATTTACAGCGGGTCTATTCGAATGGGATTAGTATTACCTGAGGTAATTTTTCCGGACCTTTTTACAGAAGGTAAAAGTCGCCGTAATCTTTACAGACATTGTCCTGAGGTAAAATTACTTTATTTAAAATTACTCCACCTCCCCATGTAAAACTAATCCCATCCGAATAGGGCTTTAGTCTGACTGACTCCGATGGCCAACTACTATCAATATAATGATGACCAAATACAACCAGAAACAAATGTTCAGTCTTACCTGTGAAAGGTCATTCCCCGAGACCTGTTTTCAATTGTGCAGCAATTTGTACAGTCCCAAGCAGCACAGGAAGCAGGCATTTTTCTCAATTCTAGTTATGAGCGTTAGCTTGTAAGGGTGAGAAAGCCTGTGCATGTCAGTAAAGGGAAACCAAAATTCAGTGGCCCTTTGCAAATTGTGAGGCGAAAAGGAACACACAGTTATGAGCTGAACAATGGACGAACTTGGGACGTGTCTCATTTGGCACCCCTACCTACAGATTTCACTCTGGTTGAACAACCAGTTTCTGCTCCACCACTGGAAAGTGTCAACATCCAAGCAGAGGCATTGTGGTTGAAGGAAGCCAATGTGTTGAAAGACTGTGTAACTTAAGGTCTCACAGTAAGAAAAAAACAAGAAAAGAAAGTAACGGTCAACTCAAAGTGACAATTATTAGTTAAAGTTAAGTTGAACTGTACTGATATAAATGTTATATATACATATAGTGAGAGAGAGTATATATATATATATATATAAATGTTCATGTTGTACATGCTTGGTTATTAGAATATTGTTCTGCATTTGGTGAAACGTAACAGAAAAAAAAAAAATTAAAACAAAACATTTAAATTACTGAGAATACTGTTTATATTGTTGGTAATGTTCAGTAAAATGCAGTACAGATGCAATCAATTAATTCTAGGCTAGATGTTGTGTTCACTTAACAATGTCATATGGTAAATGCCCACTAGAGGGAGTTGTTGTACGCTGTGGGAACTGGTATGCATGTAAGAAAAGAAGAGAGATTGTTTTTGAACATGCAGTGCTAGTAAAGAAACTGTGTGAGTTACTTGAATGTGATATCTCTTGATTTATATTTCTACACAACACATCAGTACACATATTTTCTTGTGCAGAGTCAGACTCTGTAGATGTGACACAGAATCCTCCTGAGGATCCTTTGATGACTGCGTTTCCTAACCTGAGGGTTGCTAAAGGTTGACGAGGGGTCGTCAAGCTCACTCTAGCTTGAGGGTTTGGGATAAAACGGTTACCAGTTTGATGGTAAACCATGATGCAGTTTCCAACAGTGTTACAGTTTAATATTTTAATCATCATTAAAACCATATTTGATTGCCAGGATTTGAAAAACCGTTGGTATATACTGTCCAGTATCCTGTCCAAGCACTTTTAAGACAATGATCATGTGCATTTAGCATTGGGGAAAAATAAATTTAGTAAGTGTATAAGGACTGCCATCTTGCCTTATTTATGACCCTGTTTTGATGTAAAGTAAATGGAGTCGAGGAGTTGATTCCATCGACTCCTACAGTAGGAGTCGGAGTCCACTCCAAAAAAAACCCTGGAATCGAACACCCCTATTTATAAGCGCAGCACTGCTTTGTTTATAGAGGTTACCAGGGAAACATCTCTATTTTTCTGCTGTTCCATAAGCGCCACCTACTGACAGAGAGTGGATTTACATTTTCATTCAGCCTGTCTGCAGGTTTTGATTGTGAAACTCAGACCAAATTGTTATGTACTGTTGTAAATTTTAACCAGTTAATGGAAAATAAGCTAAATGCAAAAATCTCCAAAAATCTAAACAATCCAGATAATAACTTATAACTTATAACATATATAGATTCATTGAGCTGATAATATACCTAAAGTCCTAATCATTTTGACACACTTGTCCTTTAAAATGTTTGAGAACAGCATTTGTTGGCACTGCAAATATTTTCACTGTATGCACAGGTTTATGGCCTCTGCCCTGGAGTGCATGAGAGCAACAGATTGCTTACAAAATGCTTTTAGAATTGAGGGAAATCCACTGGGGGGAAAAAAAATCCAAAACAAAATCCCTAAAAAAAAAAAAAAAAAAAAACATTTGGTATTTTAAGACACACATGTATTCTAATTTAATTTTAATTTGACATTTTAACCGTGTCGTTTAATGGTTAATGATCGGTTAGTGAGTGATTGTTGGTCAGGAAAATAAACTAAATGTTCTCATAACAGTTCTTCACCAGATTAACTATGCTGCATGCAAGTTCTCGCTGACTCAAAAACGTGTGTACACAAGCTGAGACCTGAAATATTGATCATATTGATAAATGCCCAATTTTGCGTGGAAACGAGCGTACGCACAGTTTTCTGGCTTACGATCATTTGATAAATGAGGGTCAACGTCTGTTCCCTTTCGATACTTCACTCATACTGTGTATGGGGAAAAACTCCTTTTTCCTCAACAGTAAAGCCCTTTTCAATATTTTCAATAACGCAGTGTAACTGCATGGCCATTGGTTCAAACTGGGAAACTTTTTGAACCAATGACAGCGCGGAGGAGCTGCACGAGCCTATGGCAATGCAGCGCACCAAAGCCCGCCAGAAAGCAGTCCCGCCCCACCCAGGAGCCTGCGAGGACGAAACAGCATGGCAAAGGGGCTCAGCACTCGGACACGAGTAAGCTCACGCCATTTTCTAGATGGAAAAACAAGCGGCCCCTTCCATCCAAGCCTCTGCTCTCGCCGGTAAGGTACTCGTCTGCAGGCCAAGCAGCTTTAGCGCTCCACACCATGGCCATTCTCCAAGTGTTCCAGGCCAAACTCCTCCGCTCTCTGGACTAGTCTGGAACTGACACTCCCACCTTCAGAGAGCTGCGCAGTGCCATGGATCTGGCCCTGTGCACTACGAAGGCCACAGCCCAGGCCATCGGGTGATCAATGGCCAGGCTGGTCGTTTTAGAGTGCCATATCTGGCTGAATCTCACAGAGATAAAGGAAGCAGATATGGTGGGCTTCCTGGATGCTCCTGTCTCCCCTGCCAGTCTCTTTGGACCCGCCGTAGAGGACCTTCTCTGAACGCTTCACCGCCGCACAGACGTCATCCCAGCCTATGCAACACTTCTTGCCTAAGGAGCAATGTCAGTGATCTCACTCCTCTAAGTGCTCACCCTTCCCGAGACGTCAGGGGCCCCGGCCTAGGATTACGCTGGACCCAACGCCTCCAAAGTCTTCCTGATCCATCAGGAAGGAAGAGGATGGGGAAATGTCCCGCTGCGGCCGGACCACCCCCAAAGCTGCCTCGTTTAGTTCCTCCACCACCGTTAACTTCTGGGTGTAGGAGACAAAATGTTTGTTGTGCGCGCTGGGCCCACAGTTGTTGCGCCTACGCCAACTAACGTTCTCATGGTGAACAAAATAAAAAACATACATTTTCAAAAAGAGAGCAAACTTCCTCTTCCACCCTCCATGGTGCACAGGTCCCAACTCAGCGGCCTGTCAACCAACTTAATCCAACTCCTTGCCACATGGGCTGAGGCCTGGCAGGCCATCCCCGGAGTGTCAAGCTGTGTGTTGGGGATAATAAATCGAGGTTACTCACTGCAGTTCGCCCAAAGACCCCCGCGCTTCAGCGGAGTGGTTCCCACTTTGGTGAAGGCGGGGACAACGCACATGTCCTCCGCGCCAAAGTGATGGCTCTGTTGGAAAAAGAAGTCATAGAGGTGGTCCCTCCTTCCAAGAGCGAATCAGGTTTTTATAGCCGATATTTCCTCATCCCCAAGAAGGATGGTGGTCTCAGACCCATCCTCGACCTCAGACTCCTGAACCGCTCCCTTAGGAAAAGGAAATTCAGGATGTTAACATTGAAGCAGATCCTCTGAGACAGATGGGAATCCATGTTTTGAATTACCTTGATGACTGGCTCATATAGGCCCAGTCTCAGGACGAGCTAGCACACCACAGATCTATGCTCCTCAGCCACTTGGAGTGCCTGGGACTCAGGGTCAATTTCACTAAGAGCTTACTCCTCCCCAGCCAACAAATTTCGTTCCTAGGAGCTGTTTTCAACTCAGCCCAAATGAGGACAACAGTCTCACAAGAGCACGCTCTGGCCATTCATCAGCTCATGGCTTCTTTCAGGATCAGAACTCATCTTCCTCTGAAGTGTTTCCAGAGGATGCTAGGGCTGATGGCTTCCGCCTCCCCAGTCTTGCAGCTCGTCCTCCTACGAATGCGGTCTCTGCAGTACTGGCTACACCTTTGGATCCCACCTCACGCTTGGTGGCACGGCCGCTTTCATGTCAGGGTGAAGTTACGGTATTCTGCCTTTGTTTTACTGTCCAATTGTTACGTGTGAGGTTGCGGTAGAGACGAGGCGTTCACAGACTTCAACTAAACAGGGTATTTCTTACAACGAAGGAGACAAAACAACCATACACACATTAAAGGTCCTGTTTTTTCGTGGTTTTTTGAAGCTTTGATTGTGTTTATAGTGTGCAATATAACATGTGTTCATGTTTCGCGTGTAAAAAAACACAGTATTTTTCACATAATTTACTTATCTGTATACCGCTGTTTCCACTGTCATAAAAACGGGCTGATGACTTCCTTGTTCTATGAAGTCCCTCCTTCAGAAATACGTAACGAGTTCTGATTGTGCCAGCGGTTCCTGTGTTGTGATTCGACAGCTCTGAGCGCACCCAGAGCCATAGAGAGAGCGCACCTTGCCTGGAAAGGTCACGCCTCTTACCATAACGTGGAGATGCACGCGCTCAGTGTTATTGTAAACGTCTTTAATTTTACCCTATCAATTTGAGCCGGAATCAGACCCGGTGATTGGACTGCGGGATGAAAATAACAGCGTTTCGACGACATGGCGACAAACACACTCTACAAACGCAACTTTTGTGTATTCCTGTGGGCGGAGGTTAGTCAAAAAACTGTTTTAGTGACGTCATTAAAGAAGGAAGTAGAGGGATGTAGTCCAAACTGGCCGTTCGATGTAAGCGACTTCTGTTAAATAAAATATCTCGCTTGGCATTGAACTTTGAGCTTTAAAATTTTACAGATTTTATTTATACTCTAACAACAACATTACACACTAACTAAAGTTTGAAACATGGGATCACGAAGAACGGGACCTTTAAACTAACAATGAGAACAGACAAGGAGTGAAGGGAGTGAGTCCATTATAAAGGGAGTGCAGAAGATGAAGTCCAGGTGCAGGTGATGAGTGATGATGGGGAGAAGATGAGGAAGTGAGTGCAGATGTGGAAACATGGAGGATGATGGGATATGGAGTCCAGGAACGAGGGAACTGTGACACCAATAAAGTTTGCTGCATTTAAATTTAAATTACGGTGTAGCCTGTGCCATACACCTGTCACTGAAATACTTTTGACACACAATACCTGAATAAAAGTGTAGGTAAAACAAATAAGGTAGTTGAGTCATTGATTTTACTAGTAGTGTTTAAGGATGGCCCATTGCTCTCGAAGGAAAATGATGGTTGAGATGGCTTTGAAACGCAGACATCAAGGTCAAGGTAAGAAATTGTGTAACACAAAAAGATGCATTAAACAAACAGATCACAATCTACTTAATTTAGCTAGCTAGCAGCCTATAGCGTAAATAGGCTAGTCAGCTATGAATAGGCTACCAAACTGCTCCAAATACCAAAGCAATTGTAAATCATCCAAAATAAATGCCACGATCTCTATACAGGTGTTACTAGGGGTGTGACGAGACGGGTATCTCACGAGACGAGACGAGACTCAAGATTGAGTTCACGAGACGAGACAAGATTTTTACACATTATTTTTAAGAAATCCTCAATGGCGAAATACATGACTAGAAAAAATATTCTGCAGGTGTATTTGAAATGTTTTAACTAATCATCTTATAAATACTTTTTTTTCCCTTTTTTTTTTAAGACAATTATACCAATATTTTCTCATAGATGTCTGGTATCGGATCACACTTTGCCTAGGATTTGACAACAGCATAATAATAGCATTCTGTGAATTATCCAACCAACAAATAAATTTATACATCAGATTTCTCATTAAAGCCATAAAAGTTCTTACTCTTGACATACAAAACAGATTACTCGCACAACTCCACCTCGTTTTTTCAACAGAATTCTCATTCAATCATTGTAGGCAGCCTGAAGCTTACATAAGCTCACTTTTTTAAACTTGACTCATAAAGGAGCAGTATAAAAAGAGGAACAAAATGTTCTAAAAAGGTACATCTTAATCTGATCCGAAACACATATAAAATTTTCTTACTAACATATTGGCTTGGGCATATAGTATACGGCGCTGCCTTTACCTCATCATCACCCATTTCATCATCAGTGATATGTCCCAAATATTTTATTTTAGTGCATACATTTAGAACTTGCCCTGCCAGATAAAAATCTGGAAAATTAAGATTCATATCTCCTTTTGTTCTACATATCATGACAGCACTCTTTTTTGTATTATATTGCACATCATATTTGATCCCATAATCAGAACATATATTTAAAGGATTAGTTCACTTTTAAATAAACTTTTGCTGATAATTTACTCACCCCCATGTCATCCAAGATGTCCATGTCTTTCTTCAGTCGAAAAGAAAATTAAGTTTTTGATGTAAACATTCTAGGATTTTTCTCCATATCATTCATTTCAATGGGCACCAAAGGTGAAGGTCCAAATGGCAGCTTCAGTGCAGTTTCAAAGGGCTTTAAACACACAGACGATACCAGACGATGAATAAGGGTCTATCTAGCGAAACAATCGGTCATTTAAAAAAAAAAAATTAAAGTTTTATAAGCACAAATGCTGGCTTTGCTCTTTTCTCCGATGCGCATTCATGACGTCACGTAATACGCAATTACGTTGAAAAGGTCACGGTTGACGTAGGCTTAGCAACCACAGTTTCATTCGCTCAGGATTGTGTATAGGAAATCTCTGAAAAGTCACAAATTTCTGTCCTGACAAAAATGTTCTTTTAGGCTTTCTAATATTAAAACACCCAGGATACGCACACCTTTCAAGCGTGAGTTTAAAATATTCTAACTGACCGCCAGAGTGAGTTTTTTTTAAGGCGACCCTTATTTTAGAACGTTTGCCCTTATTGTTTCCATGGCGACACGTGCGTGTCACGAGCGCTGAACGTAGCCACAATAACACCGTATGAGAGATGGATCACTATTATTTTGTTTTTCCTTTTTTATTTAAAATATTCGCAAACTTACTTAGGCCCTACATGTCTTCAACTATATGATATTCTGATTCTCAAAAATGTGTGAGTGAGTGTGTTTTGTCGTTTAAAAACCTTTATAAATGATCTTTATCTTGATCTATAATGCGAGATGGGTGCCGCCATCTTAGTTTGCACTGCAGTTCACAGAGTTCTGTCAGTCTGATTTACAGCAGGTGAATTCATCCGTTTCTCCCGAAATATATGCAAGTGGCTGGTGAACTGGAAGAATAAGAGAGTAAACTTTATAGTTACTTAGACCAATTATGTGTCTGATATGTATAAATGTCGGCAAATTATATTTGAATTCACTGTTTATTGATGCTTCCACTGACGTCTGACATCAGTGTGTATTTTATAAACTCCAAATGTATTGTTTAATGGTGCTTATGCGTATTAAATGTCTGAAACCTTAAAAGAAACATTATGTGGCTGAAAACACTGCATAGCTGTGATGACAAGAGAGCGCGCGTCCGTCTCGCAGCCAGAGCGCGAAAGCACAGTTTGAATCTAGCAGTTATGTGACGTCGCTGAACATTCTAAATCCCATATGTGGAACCGTACGCCCAGGGGCACAGAAATAAACATCCCATATGTGGGAACTTACCGCTCAAAGGGTTAAACAATAAACTGACACAAAGACATCTGAATATGTGTATACGATCCTCCTTCCGCACATTTGTAATGTAAACACTGACTCGATACTTCCGCCTACGTCAACCGTGACCTTTTCAACGTAATTGCGTATTACATGACGTCACGAATGCGCATCGGAGAAAAGAGCAAGGCCAGCATTTGTGCTTATAAAACTTAAACTTTTTTATTTTATTTTTTTAAATGACCAATCGTTTCGCTAGATAAGACCCTTATTCATCGTCTGGTATCGTCTGGTGTCGTTTAAAGCCCTTTGAAGCTGCACTGAAACTGCCATTTGGACCTTCAACCGTTTGGTGCCCATTGAAATGAATGATATGGAGAAAAATCCTAGAATGTTTACATCAAAATCCTTAATTTCTTTTCGACTGAAGAAAGAAAGACATGGACATCTTGGATGACATAGGGGTGAGTAAATTATCAGCAAAAGTTTATTTAAAAGTGGAGTAATCCTTTAACAGCTGTTGCTTTTTTCTCCAGCACTGCTTGGAGAAAAATAATCAAATCATCAGCATACATAAGATGATTAATTAAAATATTACCAAGCATACATCAGTCCTATATTCACTTAATTGTTCTGACAGTTCATTCATATAACATTAAAGATAATAATCATTCATGTAACATTAAAGAGGGTGGTGAGAGAGACCTCCCTGTCGCACTCCATTACCTACTCCAAAAGGAGCTGAGACACTATTACCCCATTTTACTACCATACTCTGATTAGCATACCAAGATTCTCAGTATGCTATAAGGCACACCGCTTTGTCTTAGTTTACTAAACAGCTTTTGATAATTTAAAATGCTTGGGAAGCATCAATAAAGCCAATTATAATAGAGGAACTTTGTCTTTTATACAAATTACTATTTCTTTCAGGGCATATATACACAAATCAGTACTATGCTGCTCCTTAAAACCAAATTGGCTGTCTGTGGTACCAAGATATCCCCCTAAGCGATCTAATAAATTTCTTTACAAAACTTTGGATAACACACTAGCTAGTGCAATTGGTCTATAGTTATCCATACTTCCCAGTTCCACACTCTAGCGAGTTCAGGTCTTTTGCCTTTGTAGGGCGGCACTTTGTCCTTTAAAATATTTGAAAACAGCATTTGTTGGCACTGCAAACATTTCAATATATGCACAGGTTTATCCTCTGCCCTGGAGTGCATGAGGGCAACAGATTGCTTACAAAATGCTTTTTTTAGATGGAGGAGCAACACAGACAGTACCTATATATATTTTTACAATTACAATACACTAAAATACTTTTTTTATGTTCATTGGAGTGTCCTTATATTAGATATATTCAAGAATAAAGCCAATAATTGATTTTTATTGTGACTGATATGAATGCACCCTTGTAAAATGTCATTCAGTATAACACTATGGAAAATGGGCATAAATTATTATTTTTTAACATACACTTAATCACAAGGTTATATGTCCATGCTTGGACTTTGCAGACTTGTAGAAATATAGCTACCCAGAAATGACATTATTATTTTGAATACCACATATTTGATGTGTCACAGGTACAAGTCAAAATTCAGTTTTTTTTTTTACAAATACTTCCTGTCTTACACTGAAAATGCTAAAATCTATTAAAAGTTTTTTTACTTCATCCTTTGAGATTTGTTTTCATCTCTCTGAGTCAACAAAACAAAATGATTGTATTTTAATATAAAATACTGGTGTTGTACTGTATGACAATATTTTGTTACCCCGAGTGACACGTATCACTACGGCCTAAAAATATTGATTAAATGTGAGTCCTTCGTTTGTGTTTTGTTTGCTGCCTGCCCTGACTCTCTGCCTGATTCCTGGAATTGTTCACTGTTGTTTTCTGTACTTCTCTGTACTACCGTTGTCTAATAAACTGCAGATGGATCAATACCCTTCTGACTCGTCACAGCAACATAGTTTATCTGACGCAAGAGGTACAATTTCATTCATGTAGGATAAACCAGCAAACATTTCAAGCAAAGCTATTACAAAACATTTCAGAAACAAAAAAGAAAAAAAACATAAAAAAAACTTCCTTGAAATCATCAAATTGGATATCTTTCACAAAGTAATATCACAACAGGTACTTTCACATCAGGTATTTTCAACATCAGATTGTGTCCTTGTATGAATTGGTGGATGATCAGGATTGACATCCTTCTTTCTTCTCTGATAACTAAAAATGAAAATTCGATAGTTATGACACTGGTACAGAATATGATTTGCATCCATTAAATGTTATTAGTCCATTAAAAGTAGGTTATAACACTTAATCAAAGTTTAAAAGTGAAACCAACAGTCTGTACAGTCTCAATTTTTTCAAAGTGCCCCAAATATGAAGCAGATATTACTAATATAATTAATAATCAATTTTAATCCATGTGTGTAATATTATATTAACTAAAATAATCCATCAGTTACACCTTAACTACATATATAATTAGACAATTGCATCTACAGTATTAAGATAATGTGCCTTGAAATACCTTAAAATGCCATAAAATAGTTTAATATGATAATATTCAGTTTTCATACAGCAAGTAAATACGATTTGCAAAATTTAGATGTTGTAAATTCAGCATAACGTGTGACATTGTGGTATAACATGGAACTTTTGTTGTGCTGAAGGACAGATTTCATATATGAACATATTTAACAGGCAGTGCCTTGGTCACCTATATAAAGTAATGTCCTTTACCTATAAAGATCATCCTTAATTTTCATATTTAATATAGCTTTTTATAAAATAATAATATTAAAATCGTATCTTTTCTGTGTTGTACTGAAGGACATGTGCTTTTACAAAGGTTACTAGAGGGTGAAAAATATTACAGAGAGATTACTCATCTTATCTCGTAGATAGAGGATGTTCAATGGGTCCTCTTGGTGACGTCACACACTGTCATGTAATATGCTTTTGTGATATGAATGTTTTTTTTGTTTTTTTTATCTTTGTTATAATGAATGAAATTCATGAAGCACAAAAGCTGGGACAAATATTATTCAAGTTTTAAAATATATTTTAGATGCAGTATTGTTCTATATATTGCTGCAAACACCAGCACAATTATGCCATGGGTGTTCATTTATATTTTTAGGATGAATTTCTACAATTAAAAACACTTTTATCGTTTGAATTTTAATCGAGACAGTTACACTGAGTGACATTTTGACACTTTAGAGCTCAATAACTCCCTTAATTTAGTAGTTTGCAACACAAATATTTCTGTGTCAAAAGAAGCGTAAGAGTTAAGTGATTTAATATTATTTCTTTATATGTTAAATGAATGGCTTTCGGACAACAAATTTAGATGTTTCGTCTTTGACTCATATATATATATGGGGCGTTTTCTCTGAGGAGGCAAGAGAGGCAGTGCCTCCTCGAAAAATTGGGATGAGAAAATAATTCATATTACAAAAATAAAACAATGCAAATATAACAAAATGTGACATTAAAAAGTGTAAAAGAGCTTATAGAGAATCAACAGAGCCTCTAAAGTGTGCCGTGGGTTTTGCTGGGGGTAATTGAGAATTAATGGGGGAAGGTCACACAAGAGGGGGCAATGCCTCCTACACTGGGTTATGATTGGATGTGATCGGTTATGGTTGTGCGATAAATCCCGCCTCTTGTTTACGTTCTGCACGTCAGTCTGAATGAGCAAAGTGACGGCGTCAATTGGAAGACTAAATTAAAAAGTAAACAGATCACCCTCTTAGATATCACCGCTTTTCATGTCAAAATCAAACTTGAAATGGCCTGAAAACATGATGACTGCGAGGGTTTTAGTGATATCAGCTTTGTGAAATTAAAGGTACATCTTTGTGTCTGTGACACTATCTGCATCCCCCCCCCCCCATAGGCAAGATACAGTTGATTTTGATCAACTTTGTCCAAAATCAGTTTCACAATGTACCTTTGTGCGTAAACACTGCAAAAATAACTTTAAATAAAATTATAAAATTTACAATATTATAGTCATATTACCCACCCCTTCATGTCGGCCTAGTCTTGTTTTGGGTGGACAATCTGCATTTGAATGTTTGAAAGGGTTTTAAATCTAGTTAATCAAGGAAAATAACTCAAGTAATTTTACCATGCCAAAGTCAACTTTAGTCATATAAAATGTAATTTCCCAACAGCAAAATTGTGGCCAGTGTAAATGCTGAGTGGCTAGTAACTTTGGAAAAACCACTAGCCACAGTGGCTGGTGAGCAAAAAAAGTTAATGTCAAACCCTGCGCACAGCCGAACGTCCGACGGTGCATTCCAAATGGGATATATCGCCCTCCAAATGGTAAAAACGATATTGTACTTCAACAAAAATACTTTACGTCTCCCTTTATCAGTCCATTCAAATGTTTCAAATACATAGACACAATATACATTATATTTAAAGTAAAAGACCAGCAGTAACTGATATGTTACTACAGTAAATGAATGCGTATTAATACAAAGAGTACACCAGGGGGGAAAAGGACAAAGGCGCCTCCTTGATTGTCTCGTTAAGATCACGCTGAAGAGCATTCCCAATTTTTTTTTTTTTTTTTTTTACCCCTACACAGCAAAATCCCCAGAGTTAAATCAACTCTGCTCAGAGAACATATGGTCCCTCTCTAAATAGAGTTTAAATAACACTGAAGCAGAGTTAAAGTTAATGAGATAACATGCTGTTTGTGGAGTTGTTTAATCAGATCTTGAGAGATTGTGTGTTGTAGTTCTTGTGTTTCTCTTCAATGATTCTGCTTGTTAACAGCAGGTGTTCATCAATAATGCACAATCGTAACTTAATCACTTAATTATCTCATTAACTTTCACTCTGCTTCAATGTTACTTTAACACTACATAGAGAGGGACCATATCTAATCTGAGCAGAATTGATTTAACTCTGGGGATTTTGCTGTGTACACCCTTCATCCCTTCGAAGCGCTCACTCCGGCGGGAAAACCCTTTGAAGGGATTGGGCATAGTGATGAGCTCTTGCAAATGGAACGCAGGGCGACTTAAAAAAAAGAATCGGTTTGCAGAAATGAATCAGACTTTGCATCACTACAAGGGAGTAACATGATACAAATGCTCATAAGTGCAGTACAAAAATTCATGCAAAACTTAGCAATGAGAGATAGAGTTGAGCTGGCTTATATAGTGTGAGCAAATGAGGCTAATGAGACACAGCTGTATGAAATCATGGCTGATTAGTCTGGGCAAAGGATTATGGGGAATGGAGTCCGTGATAGTGTGGTAATAGTCTGGGGTGGAGTGCCCTCTGGTGGAAATCACGGGCACTCCCACTGGTGATTGTGACAGTTATAATATATATATATATATATAGTGGATATATATGTGAGATCTGACCCCAAGACCCAACTAGATATTAATTTAAGCACATTTAAAAAAAAAAAAAAAAAAAAAAACCTTTTACCCACATTACGTAGTTATTTATGCAGTAAAATGTGGATTTTTTTTGTGAATATTTAAAATGAAATACTTAGAAAAGAAGTGGCAAAAATGATTTTTAATTTTAATAGTACATCATACATACATACATTAATAGTCAGTATTTTTTACCAAGAATGCAGATATTTCTGGAGCCTATCACACATGGTCAATGTTTGTATATGACCAATATAACATTCAATTATAAGTTATATTGAATGACAATTTCATTATTGTTGCTTTCTTGTTGCTACAAAGAAGTCCAAATGTGTGGAGTCTCGAACCACAATCTTTTATTTTGTTTTATTTCACAAAAGGTCTTAACCAAACATGAATGACAGTAAGCTCACAATGCTGTGGTGTGCCAGTGGGGGCGCTGATCTAAAATCTCATCTCGGGGCCAGCAGACTCTGGGTCCATGAGGGTAAAGGGCAGTTTTTTCTCAGTATAAATATCACTACAGAAATCCAGTGAGCTTCAGACTTCAGCTGAAGACATTTGCAGAAGATTTCATTTCTGAACTTTCCAAAGGACAAACAGAGACTCCAGGTAATTCATCATTTAAAATATATATGAACTGGTAATCTTAGTGTGAATGTGCTGTCAAGATACAGGATAGAAAAGTTTTTTTATATATATATATATATATATATTTATAACTGATCCATGTCTACAATGAACAAGAGATAAACATTTTCTTGTGTCCTATATTTTATGTTCATCAGTCAATTTGAAATTATTTGTCAAATTGTACAAATAAATTTAAGAAACTGTCACTTTTAACAAAACAACACTGATAGTGGAACGTCCAAACATGTGACAAACAAATCTCACGTGACAACCAATCACACATCAGAGATTTGATGTGTATATATATATATGTCACTGTTTAATCATAAAGCAATCAAGAATACAAACATATGGATCAGATTTACAACACCTTTATGACCTTCTTCTTTCAACATTTTGGTTCAGCTGGAAGGTCAGAAATCTCTCCTCTCAGGTTCAATAAAATACCTTAATTTGGGTTTGCAACAACTTGAGGGTGAGTAAAAGAATTTTTATTTTTGGGTGAACTATCCCTTTAACATGAATGGTCCTGTCAGTTATTCAAGATTCACAATCCAGATCCTGCAAACCCAGACACTTCCATGAGCAGATTCACAGGAAAGAAGAAGCTTGCTTTGGATGTCACATAATTCCTATAATGATAAAAACAGAAGTGTATATACTACTGACTATAAATCTTACCAGAATAAAATGTGATTTTAAACAGTCCAATTGTATCATATATACACAAATACCCCCATTTATCCTAAAATAGACTCAGCAAAAACAAAGTGGACAACTCAGGAAAAGCCTTTACCACTCTGTTAAAAAGTTCCTCCCTCTGAAAGTAAATTGATCGATATCAAGAACATACTGTACAGTACTGGTCAAAAGTTTGGAAACATTGCTATTTTTAATGTTTGCTCCTCAAACCTGCATTTATTAATAATATAATAATATATATATATATATATATATATATATAATATATATAATTTAAAAAAAGTTAAATTGTGAATATTATTGCAAATTATAATAATGGTTTCTGTTTTAAAATATTTTAAAATGTTGTTTCTTATGATCAAAGCTGAATTTTCAGCATCATTACTCCAGTCTTCAAGGTCACATGATCCTTCAGAAATCATTTTGATATGATGATTTATTATCAATGTTGGAAACAGTTGTGCTGCCTAATATTTTTTTTATAACCTGTGATACTTTTTTCAGGATTTTTTGTTGAATAAACAGTTAAAAAGAATAGCATTTATTTAAAATAGAAATATTTTCTAACACTATAAGTCTTTACTGTCACTTTTTATCAATTGTTGAATAAAAGTACTAATTTCTTTAAAAGAAATACTGACCTCAAACGTTTGAACAGTACTGTATATTGTTGCAAAAGATTTCTATTTTAAATAAAAGCTGCTTTATTTTTACTTTTTAAATTAAGTTGAATTTAAAATGTATCATTTTACATGGGCTTTAGTCAATACATCAAAATAAGTGTGCTTCTAAAAAACACCACAAACATAATTTAAAATGCACATTTAAGGTAAACCTAATTTGATATTACAAAATGTTATCGTGTGTGAAGAAACACTCATAAAAGTGGACTCTATTTAATTGGCCTTTAATTTTAGTAATATTATATTATCTTCAAGTGTACTTTTTAAAGAGTGTACTTTTAAGATTTGAAGTATAGTAAAAGTACACATTTAATATAATTAATCACACTTCTTTTTAAAAGGGTTTTAATGGTTAAACATCATGAATTATCTTCATCCAATGAGGCCAATAGCAATAAAGTAATGGCAAAAAAAAAACAGGAAGATTTTCAAATCTTGCATTCACCCCCTTCACTTTTTTCAATTTTGTTATGTTGCAGCCTGGAACTACAATTGTTTAAAAATTATTTTATCATTATTATTATTATTATTTGTCATTAATCTACTCTCGGTACCTCATAATGACAAAGTGAAAACAGAATTTTAGAAATGTCTGTAAATTTATTAAAAAGAACATACTGAAATAACACATTTACTTAAGAATTCAGACCCTCATATGTAGTGTTAACATGATATCAGTATTTCATTTTTAAATATCACAGTAATGATCAATATCTGTATATTGTGCCACTCTATTTTCAACACAAAGGCAGTTTATTCAGGACACTGAGGCATCTTCTCTTGTGACTTCCATTCAAACAGGTCTACCTGCTGGCTTTTCTAAGATGGTGGCACTTACAATGTACCTGAAGCAGCCAAACTTAATTTACTTGTGTGCATATATATGGCTGGCAACCCTAACTGTGGTGAATGCTGCATTAGGAATTGGTCTCATAAAAGGCCCAATCCTATCAAAGACTCAAGGTAAGGTGTGAATGATGTTACAAAATGTGAATGGGTAGAGATCAGAAATATCACAGGACAGATTAAATGTCCTTAGAAGGAAATAAACTACTCAAGTATGTTCCCATTCATTTATTCTATTGGAAAATATGTTTAACAAAAAGCCATGAACAAAACCAGCAGTAGTGGACAAGCTACAAAAATCGAATATTTGAGTAAAAGTGCAGATAGGCTAATGAAACATTACTCCAGTAAAAGTATTTTTTATTTCACTCAAGTAAAATAACAAAAGTACTTCATTTTTAATTTACTTAAGAATTCAAATTAAAAGTTACTGAGTGGCGAATGTTTATTTTGTAATTTTATACATTTATTATTATTTATTAATTTTATATGCTTAGGTTATTGATAGTGAACTTCATGTGCACAAACAAGTGGGGGGAAAACAAAAAGCTGAATATCAAAGTATTTAAAAATGAGGGGAAAATGTGTATTGACAATCAAAATAAAAATCACAGGGCTAGATGAATAACATTTTAAGAAGGCTGCTATGCAAACTAGTTTTGTTTTAAAACTGTTCGGCAGTGGGGGAATAATTTGCATTTTTTTTAATTGTCCCTTTTTTACCTAAAACTTTGTACGAATTAGCTCAAAAAGAGAATAATTAATCATA
>JAOTNS010002409.1:0-50410 GCA_028476615.1 Culter alburnus | reverse complement strand
GATCAAAAATACAGAAAAAAATGTAATATGTGATATATTATTACAATTTAAAATAATTGGTTTTCAATTTATATACTTTAAATTATCATTTATTTCGGTGATGCAAAGCTGAATTTTCAGGATCATTACTCCAGTCTTCAGTTCACATGTGACATCCAGTCTATCACATGATCCTTTAGAAATCATTCTAATGTTCTGATTTATTATGAGTGTTGGAAACAGTTCTGCTGCCTAATATATTTGATGAATAAAAGGTTAAAAAGAACTGCATTTATTCAAAATAAATTTTTTTTTTAAATATAAATCTTATTTATTATCACTTTTTATCAATTTAACACATCCTTGCTGAATAAAATTATTGATTTATTTAAAAAAAAAATAAAGAAAAAAAATACTGACCCCAAATTACTGACCAGTAGTGTATATTGTTGTTATAAAAATTTCTATCTTGAAAACATTTGCTTCTTTTTCTTTTTTTTCTTTTTTCTTTTTCTTCTTTTATTCATCAAAGTATCCTAAAAAAGTATCACAGGTTATGAAAAAATATTAAGCAGCAGAACTGTTTCCAACTTTGATAATGAATCATCATATTAGAATGATTTCTAAAGGATCATTTGATAGAATGGAGTAATGATCCTGAAAATTCAGCTTTGCATCACCGAAAAAATGATAATTTTAAAGTATAATAAATTGAAAACCAATTATTTAAATTGTAATATATATCACAATATTACATTTTTTTTCTGTATTTTTGATCAATAAATGCAGGCTTGATGAGCAGAAGAAACTTCTGTCAAAAACATTAAAAATAGTAATGTGTCCAAACTTTTGGCCTGTACTGTATATAATATATATATATATATATGTTTGCAAATTCTAAAAAATGTCATGATATTGACGAAAAACAACTGTCATAGTTCAAAATTGTTCACAATCGAATCAAACCAAGATATAGTTTTGCCTGCATGCTTACTTGTGAATGTCAACTAAATACCCAATGTTGTATGGTAAAGAAGCTAGGGGCCGACGCCGTATAAAAAGTTTGAACATTTTTTCATCGAGTCAAAACAAACAGCTATTTTAGCCAACTACGAATGTACAGATATAGCAGTAGTTTGCTCATCTCCAAAAATGTAACGTACTAGCAAGCTATCGTCCTGCTGTGCTAATAACCAGCTAAAGAAGTTGCCCTGTTAGGGTACCACTAACTTACGTCAAACAAATATTATACTGGTGTGATATTTTTGTTATGTTGACATCCGTTTTTCTATAACAGTCATAGCACCATGTCATAGCAAGTTTGTAACTTAAATATTAATAACTAGCATTGCATGTCTTACCTCTATATGTTTCTTCAAATTTGAAGGGGAGTTTTTAAACGCCAACAGTTCTTTGCGTTGAGGTAGGCACTTGACACATTGAAAACGCCAGGAGTCATTCTTTGAACCTTTAAATTCAAATAACTATAAGGCCAGGGATGTCTTTCAGAATCAGAGCTGCAGGGCACAGGCTCAAGCTCAGTCAACGTTGTTGGCTCTTCGTCCATGTTTGATATTTGGTGTCCACCGTGTCCTTTTCTTCGATTTACATCAGTTCCGCTTGTGTTGTTTCAAAACGCGCGCTGAGCGCGTGACTTCTTTGACCAATCAGATCTCCGATCTGTTTCAACGTGCATTGGCCAGCAACGCCAAAATGTCAGTCGACCAAAATTTTTTTTATGCAAGATTCGGAAGGATGTAACGACACGCATTTTAATAATGTAGTGGAGTACAAAGTACAGATAATTGCTGAAAAATCTACTTGAGTAAAAGTATAAGTATGCATTATTTTTTTTACTTAAGTAAAGTATAGATACGTAAAAATTTACTTAAGTACAGTAACGAAGTACAAATACTTCGTTACATTCCACCACTGACTCGAACTATCATTGGCCTCGGAGGGTATGCAATGAGCTCTATCCAGCAACGGTGAGTTCTCTGATGCTGTAATACCGACCATTTCGCGGAAGAAATCCTCCATGAATTTCATGACTTGTGCCCCCTCTAGCCCCTCTGGAATTCCTATGACTCGTCAATTCTGACCGCGGTTTCGGCGTTCGAGATCATCCAACTTCATCATTAGGGACTTGTTCTCTTTTGGCAGTCGAGTGCAGATACTCTCCAACGTCTGCACTCTGTTATCCACATCTTTCAGTAAGGTTTCCACCGCTTGTATTCGAGAGGTAAATGATTCAACAGTAGTTCTCAGCCCATCAATTGAAGTCCACGTCTCCTCCCTGATTTTCTCAATCAAGTCAATTACAGATGACAGTGAAGGACCGTCGCCATGTTGCATAGTATTCGCAGAGCATTCGAGATCTGTCTCTACCAATTCACGCATGTGAGTGCGTTGATTGGCTTGCCTTGACATGCTAGAGAGCACTATAAACTTACAATGCTTCCCACACATAGACTTTACTTGGGCGGGCCGCCCAGGTATAATAACGGCCGCCCAAGTATATTCGGAGACACATTTTTGCTTTTATTATTTTTATCCTCTTATACTTTTAAATCCGCCCAAGATAATGAAACCATCCACGATCGATTAACTAGTCGTTTCGTACCTGCTCGTTATGTGTGCGTCAGAACTCTTTACTCCCGCTAACATTCCCACGGGCGCTGCATTTTGCAAAGTCACAAGGGAGCGCTGTTGTGCGTTCCACAAGCTTACGCAACAGCGCTTCAGACTGCTTCAAAGTGATTCTCAATTAATGAAAATCGCAGATTTATGCCAAGCGATTGCTAATGAACTCAAGTTGATGAATTATTACAATGTCTACTTTATGGCCTTTAAATAAAATGTTTTATACGATTGTAAGAATCTGAAGGATCAGCCTGCAATAGTACAGACATTTCAAAATAAGAGTCCCGGTGTATTTCGGGTTTGTTTATAATTAAAAGTCACATGCTAAGTTTTTTTTTCTTTTTCTTTTGGGCATTATTGGTATTTTGGTTACACAATAAATTGTATTTAATTTGATTTCCATTTAATTCATAGTAAATTATTGTAGTCTCCCCCACAGGAAGAAAAGACTAAGAACATTATTTGACACATATATTATTCATTATATAAATTTTACTAGTAAAATCTGTGTCCCATTCACTGAGAGTGACATTTAAATGCTGTAATTTTGCATAATTTACAATGCATAATAATGCACAATATTAGTATGTAATTAAAATTAATTTCAATATATAAACATACTGTTAAAAATCACACGTTATTTGTTTGTCACATGTAGTAGACAACTTTTGTGCCGTGGGTAATAGGAGGATTTTTCACCCGGCTACCACCGCAAGTATATTTCAAACCTGTGGGAAGCACTGACTTATATTTACAACAAATATATGCGCATAAAGCAGACTGTGCAGTAATTTTATGAATTAACTGCAGGAGCAGGTGAGGAACGCGTCTATTCACTATCCATGCTCCACAGCGCCCCCAGAAGTGCGAAGATATCTATTTAATACAACATGTTCTCCAACCAATACACCTGTATAGGTCGTTTGTCACTCCCCTGAAATATGACCCATTGGAGCGTTTACTAAAGTGGCGCCCCTCTCGACAACAGGACACTTTTGTTTTAATGCATTGCTCCTTTTTTATCTGTGTCATATTTTGGGTTTCGCGTAGCTCAATTAACAGCGCATTGCAATAACAATATGCAATCATGTGATCATGGGTTCGATCCCAGGGAACGCATGTGCTCATAAAGAGTATATGTACTATAAATCACTAAGGGTAGGTTTAGGGGTGGGGTGGGTGTAGTTATTAAAAAAAAAGAGTTTTGCTAAATGTAAATAGGAGAAATGTGTAAAAACTCCACACATTGTATTTAAATGAACACGCATTTTGATTGGTAAGGGCAGTCAAACGTCATTTCATGATGACAGATGTAACACGACACTGTCATTATTTTTACGCCAGCTAGAGGGCGCATGACTTTAAAACATAAATATAGGTCGTAATAAGGTGCTTGACCTATAGGGTTGTTTTTTGTTGGAGGACAGTCTCATTAAATATCTATGCAAAAATAGTATTAAAGTATTAAAAATAGTGTAGGAGTTCATAAAGAATGTTTTACACAAATACACACAGCTGTGACTGCAACAGAGAGCATTTCTACAGAATCTGGAATTATTATTGAAATAAATGTGTGACTACAATTGTTACAGAGACTCTGACAGGAGGATGTTAGTGAACCCAAAACACAAGACGCAAGTGAATGTAGTGATCATGAAATGATATCAGAGTTATGACAAGAATAGAAGTCTGAACTAAATCTCACTGATTCTTGAGAGAAGAGACCAAACATGTTTGAGATGTTAGTTTTTATTATTGAATAACACATTATTATAAACTGATATATTTGTAGACAAAGGTCTCAGCTAATGAACATGTAAGGGAACAGGTTTTTCTGAAAATGTTTTCTTCTAAAAATGTACATTTATTCACTTCAGAACTGAATTTGTCAACTCCGTCAGACACATTAAAAAGATGCTATTTTAATTTGATCCTCAACAACAGTGTAAAATACACATGACAAATATACAGCAGTAGTAGTAAAGTGAGATCTGTGTGTCTCTGAGAGAAATATGAACAATAAAGCCTTACAAATAAGAGTTTTACAAATCTGACACTGAAAGAGAAGCTCAAATAATCATCAGTATTTATTATGACAAAAACACACTTGAAGAATCTTTAAAGTTCAGCGTTCTGCTTCAGATTTAAGCACTTCCTGAAAAAGATGAACATGTAAAGCCATAAATGAATCAATCTCACCAATATTAATATATGCTGAATCAGTCATCATCAATCATGTACCTGATGTGTGAATATGTGCTTGATCTCCTTCAGCTCTTCTGGATCTGATGTGATAAACCACAAGAATGACAGTAGCCACGCCCACCAGAGCAGAGAGGACCAATCGGATCACAGCTTCAGTAGGACCACAACAGTGGACTGAGGAATAAAAACATCAAAGTGAGATCAGCTCAGTCAATAAACGCTAATATCATCAGCGCTGCCGTACCTGAACATGTGTGACAGAGTTGAGTGATGTTCAGATGTTGAGTCTGGTGGCTGATGGGATTGTTCAGCACACAGCTGTAGGTGTTTTTATCCTGATATTCCACCTCCAGAGGTAGAGAGAGACTGATGCTGAGATCAGACGCACTGATGCTGGACAATGAACTGTTTCCTTTGTACCAGGAGAGAGTCACATGACTCACATTCACCACTGAACACACCAATGAACATGATGATGATGATGATGAAGAACATTGAGAAGAGTTACTGCTGATGACAGGAACAGGCAGACGAGCTGAAAACATGAGAGAATAAAGAGAAATGAGGATGAATGAAGAGATTCAAGAAACATCCAGGAACCAAGATGATCAAAAGTAGAGCATTTAAAACTATTGAATAGAAAGTTAAATATAAACCTGCACTGTTAGACCTTGCTGTAGAAAAACGGTCAAATTCTGACAGTAACAAACCATTTTCCATTAAAACAGTAATATACTGTATAAAACAATGCATTCTGGGTAATATTTGTCATCTTCGAGAAAGTAGCCTACAGGAATATACTGTGAGTTAACATCAAAGTCGACACTCAGAGGCTGTGTTCAAATCACACCCTATACCCTCATTCACTATTCCCTACATTAGTTCACTAATATAGTCCACTTGACAGAGTGAATGAAAAGAAGTGAGTGAATTCAGACACAGATGAACACCTGATTAGCAGAATCACTGAAGGACAGAGAAACAAGACCAGAGAAAAAGAGAAGAGACAAGCAGAAACACAAGAACTACAACTGACTTCAGCCACACTGAGTGTGAAACCAGTTCACAAACCAGTTTGACATTATTTCTTTCATACATGTACAGAAGTTCTTGTTGAGAATTAACAGATATGGATGTTGATGTTTTATTGAAAATAAAACTGTATTTAAGTTTGCGGTCACCATCGTGGTGATCAGTGTCTGCTTTAGTTGGGCTCTTGACTCTTTAACATGAGTTTTCTCTGGCTGCTGTAACTGAGTGTTTATAAAACACGTTTGTTATGGCAGGGAAAAGCCAACATGAAGTTGATCAGGTGTTTTGGCTGTTGTGATGATGCTGTAATCATCTTGGACTTGTTTAATTCACTGATCTCTTTCTGTGTCTAGTCTTTGATTTAATGGGTATTTTATCTTTATTATACTATATCTGTGATTCATCAGCATAAGAACCAGCAACATTTCAGTGATTTAGGAGAATATATAAGTCCTATAATGCATAAAATATTTTGAGCTCCTGTATAACTTGGACAGCAGAGACATCAACAATCAGGATATGAATCTCAACAATGGTGACATCCAAACGTTTAATGTTGCAATGCATGCTGGGTGCCAGCATAGTACAAAACAACCAGCATGCACTGCAGCATGAATAAATTATGCAGCTTTATTGCCACCATCGTTGAGATTGATGTGCTGATTTTTGATATCTGTATGTCTAAATAATACTGCAGCTGTTTTTATGTGCATGGTGTTTAAAAATAAACTCGTTGTTGGAACTCTTGCTGTAGTTTCACAGTGGCAATAATGAAAAATATTAGTCTGTTAATAACGTAACAAGGGGTAAAACACAGAATGAATTCAGTGAATCAAGAGACTACGTGATGGTTAAGTCTTCACCAACACATAACTATCAGCACTCAACGATTTCTTCTCCACATTTGTTTCTGCCATAACAAATATGACTTGTAAAAACAGTTTAAGCAGCCAGAGAAAAAAACAGATGTATAAAAAGTCAGGGGTCAAGAGCTCAACTAAAGCAAACATTATTCTCCTCAATGGTGACATCAAACCAAACATTTTCAACAAAAAAATCAACATCTAAACTGTTAGTTCTCAATAAGATCTTCTGTAGAAATAAAGTTAAACTGGTCAGTAATAAGTGTAATAATGTGTAATGGCTGGAAGACAGTTGTAGTTTCTGCTCGTATTTTTTCATTCTTGTTCCTCTTTTCAGTGGTTCTGCTTGTTAACAGCAGGTGTTCATCATTTATGCTCAATCATCACTTAAATATTAACTTAATTATCTCACTGCAACACTGCGTAAATGTTACTTTTTCTCTGTAGTGAGGATGTTCCTGTGGTGTTGAAAGGGTTAAAGGTGTAAGATAAAAAGACACACCCACAAAATGTATTTTAACAGTTACAAACTGTAAGTTAAAAAATTGTTATATACTGACAACACTGTTGTCAGTAGTTTACTATAAAATTGAGTTTTGCGGGTCACCATTGTGCTGAAGAGTAGAGCTTGTGCTTAACCCTTGTGTACTGTTGCGGGTCAATTTGACCTGTTTTGATTTTTGAGTTGTTCGGAAACATTAGTTAACCTGTTTTTTGTTTTTTTTTCTTGAAATTTTGTGACTTTTTCTCATTTAGTGTCATGAACATGCATGCAAAGTTTCAACACTAATGTGTTGTGAAATGTGCATACAGAAATTGTATACATTCATACTGTTCGTGGGTCAATTTCACCCATATAGACAGCCATTCAAAATCAACTACAGACCCAAAATACAAAACACTTCTGTGTTGTACGTCAGAACTCCTCAACTCTAGTACTGAAGTGCCAGTGTCTTACTGAGTTTAACAGCTTTTTATTTTCAAAGTTTGTAAAAATATAAAGTTGTTTTAACTGTTAATTATCTATCCCACTTTTTGAGCATAGATATGAAAATGACTTTTCTAACTTAAATTGTTAAAAATCTTGAATACTTCAAAGCACAGACTTAAGTTTGGTATCTTTTTAAAGGGAAAACTTCACAGATTATTGTAGAAGTAAAAAAAAAAAGTTGTAAAAGTAAAGTTTAAAAAAGTTATAGAAGTTTGTTTATGAAAATTTAATATATATAAAATATATATATTTTTAAATTTTATATAAAATATATAAACTTCAAGAAAATCTAAGTTAAATATCTGAACAAGTTCTGTGCCGAATTTTAGGTTGATATCTCAAAAAAATAAGCATCTTCTGAACCATATTTTCCATATGCTTTTCAAAATATTTATGAAGTAGACATCCTATTCATTAGAAGTTTGGGCAGTAATATTAATATTTGATTTGAATTCAATCCCTAAAACACATAAAAAAAAAAAACAAAAGGAAAGAATCAAAGCGTGTTATAGTTTGGCACCGCATCACAAATGAAGAATCTATCGCTATCTATTGCTATCTATTGCTCTGTCATTTCTTTTGAAAATCAGTCACCAAATATGAAAACTAGAGTCTGAAAGCTTTCAAACGATATATAGTTTGTCAAGATTACTTTAGGTTTAGACTAAGATATTATTGTTATAAATGTATAATGGTAAATGTCCCACAGGTCGGGGGAGGGGCAGTCTTAAAAATAGTGGTTAAAAATATTTTTATAAATCATAAATTCAGATATTTATTCTTTGTAATGTGTGAAAAGTATTGATATTAAAAGTTAATTATTTAAACATGATTGTATGTTTTTTTTTTTCATAGTGTGATTTTTGGGGAATTGTATAGAATCCAGTTAGGGTCAATTTGACCCGGACCAGAAATCGAACAGTTTGTTTCTGCAAATGAAATGAGGTAACATGAGTTTTAATTTAATGCATGGTATCTTTACAGTAACATACTGTAGATTACAGTAAATAACTGAATAATCAATAGTAAATTACTGGCAACAGTGTTGCCAGTATTTTACTTTAAAAAAAAAAAAGCCTGGCAAGGTCTAACAGTGTGCTGTTCATGTGAAAGTGAGAGAATTAGTCATTTGAACTCATTAGTCATGATAAGATACTTCTTTAGATCTAGCTGTAATAAATAAAACATGTGAAACTGATATTTAACTCACCGTAGACAATGAGATGAATATAAGAAGGCCTGCTGAGAATGTTGATCTGTAGTTTATAATCTCCAGCATGTTTCATTGTGATGGTCAGAGATCTACTTTGATTGTCCAGTTTCAGTCTGTCTCTGAATCTCCCATCAAGAACATCATTTACAGTGAATCTGTCGACCCGTTTATTGATTTCAGCTATTAAAGTGTCTCCAAACCACAGCTGAATTTCATCATTATTCATCATTTCAGTAAGACGAGAGTTTAGAGTGACTGAATCTCCCTCCATCACTGACACTGAAACAGAGTTTGTCACAGATAAACAGATTATAATGGTTTATTAAATAGTTTAACATTTAAATGTGAAATAAACACTATCATAAAACAGCAAAAAGAAACTAAAAGATTGAATTAATTTCAACTTTGTCATTAAAAAAACAGATGAAAACATTATTGAACTCACCAATGACAGCGAGATAGAACTGAACTCTCTTATTGTTGGTCAGTAGTACATATTCTCCAGCATGTTTCATTGTGGTGTTTGTGATGGTCAGAGATCCAGTTTGATTGTCCAGTTTCAGTCTGTCTCTGAATCTCCCATCAAGATCATCATCATATACAGTGAATATGTTGTCCCGTTTATAGATTACTGCTATTACAGTTTCTCCAAACCACCACTGAATCTCATCATCATCCTTTATTTCAGTAAGATCAGAGTTTAAAGTGACTGAATCTCCCTCCTTCACTGACACTTTCTTCTCTTCATAAACACCAAACACTCCTGAAGAACAGAGTTTTTCACAGATTAAAGCTTTAAAATCACTTGATGTTGGTTTGATGAAGCTTCACTGAAATACTTTGAATCATTTAAATGTGACGTGAATAATATTCTGCAGCAGCACAAAGACAAAAGATGATGAATGAAAAGAGAAATAGATTTATATATGGATCAATAACTAAAAAAAGACACTTTTAATGTTTAATGTCACACTAAAACTAATGCTGTTGAGTATCTGAGCTTCATATTTATATTATTTTATTGAATCAATCCATAATAACTGAGTTTAGAGCTGAATTCAGACTTGATCTGACAGTAAAATCACAGTTCAGTTATTTCTATATGAGACGAACTGTAACGTGTTTGTTCTGTTTAGGTTTAGTTTTCTCTCTGAAGGCAAAAGCTCAAACTCATCATACAGTGGATGCCTATAATCAGATATAATTTCTCAACACACTGAATCTGCTCCCCTGTAATAGTGTTCACACTTGCTGATGTTACTCCTGTCCGCTGCTGATGCCATTATGTACCAGCAGATGGCAGCCTCGTCCCTCACTGACTCTGTTATTCCCAGACTCCATTTCCCAGAACCCATTGCTAATTATTAGTTTACTGGTTTCAGCTGTGTCTTGTTCATCATATTATTATCCTGTCTATTTAAATGCAATGCAAACAAAATGTTGTGCTTTTTGCAAAATAAAGAAAGCGAACATGATGCGTGATCTGTCGTCTCTCTCTGAATGAAGTCCAATCTGATACTCCCTTAGAAAATGAACTGTAACTTAGTGAATACTAATCACACAAACATGAGACATTTGTCTAAAGAAACATTGAAATGTCTGGTATTAAATCATGTAAGTCAAATCGAAAACTAATATTCTCTGTTTATGTAATCTGTTTGAAAAAAGAGAGATGTCAGTCGTTCGCGAGTCAGCTTATTATTAGTCTCAGCTTCAGACGTCACACCCACGGCACACTTAATCATTTATTAGATGCATGCCTGTCTGTTACTGATGGTACACTGACTTTCATTTTAATGCCCCTAAACCTGACGCGGAACAAAACCAACTGTGATTGGTTGCGTTACATGTCAGTCAAACGTCCTCTTGGGCGGTCCATATAAACACCAAATGCAAGGTAAATTATCACATATATCTTTGAACAGGATTTATTTCCAGGTATAACTGTGAACTCAAAATCTGTCTTTGACTCTCATTTATAGAGTTCACTATATTCTAAATAAACTACAAAATGATACAAAAAATGATATATTTCTTTTGTCATTGCATTCTTTCTTAGTTGACTCAGTAACATTCCTGACTGAATGGCTCATCATGTGGCTCATTAGGGGCAGGGTCTTAATCTCCTCAGGTGTGAATCACAGCATTATTCATGAAGATTCATGCCTCTCTGCATATGGGCTCCCTAAACAAAAAGTGTCTAAGAAATTCAAAATCAACTTTTTTGCTCACCAGCCACTGTGGCTAGAGGTTTTTCCAAAGTTACTAATATGACTATAATATGATACATTTTTTAAGTTATTTTTGATAGGCTATATAAAAAGAACAAAGAAGCAAATTAGCAAACTATAAATACATTAGTAAATTAAACAGCCTAAACTCTTTTTTTCAGATACAGTAAGTTTATTTGACTGTCTGATTAACATTAATGACAGACAGGTATTTAATTGGGCTGCTGAATGCATAGACATAATATACTGACACACATCCAGTTATTACCCACCTGTTTACATCCACTTCAGCCATAACCGACTATATTCACGTGAGATACTCCACACATTTTGACATCTGTTTGTATTTGACTATTCAGGTGTAAACAGATCTGATCGCGCACGACAGAGAGAGAGTGCTTCTGTTGTGTGTCATTCTGCACGATTTCACCTGTCCCCCCTTCACTAACTGCAAGTTAATCGATAATGAATTGTGATTGGATTGTAATTTTGTGCTATTTTGTCTTACCCGCCACAGCTGAAATCCACCCACATTTAGAGGGTTGGCGGGTGTTAATGTCAAGCCCTTCTTACCCCTCGTTTACACTGCACGCGTGTGCGTTGCGTTACGGCTCCGGCGTGGTTTTGTTCCATCTTCTGAACGGTGTCAACTCACACCAGAAGCATTTCAGAAGCGAAGCGGCTGGATTCACGAGACCACTAGATTTGCCTGTCCAACGTTGTTTTCGTTGATTTTTTTTCATGTTTTTAATGGCTAAATTGTTATATATTGTCCGGTTTAATTGTGTTTATTGCTATGCCATAATTTATTTTGCTGTAGCCATACAGATGAAGTTAATAATAATTTTACACTTAATATTCCAGTTATGGACAACAAAAACAAAGAAATTTCAAGTTTTTCAACTTCAAATCTCTTGTCGTCAGTTTCTGGCATCGTAGTGAAATATGAGCGGGAGTTTACTCAGGGTGATTATTTTGACTTTATTTTGTATTTGAGCTGCGCGTCTTGGACGCGGCGTCCGTCAAAAATAGGCGAGGTGCCTATCTTTAGCGAAGCGGTGCGGCGAGCCGCTTCTGGGACGCTTCTCAAACGCACCGCGGCGCGGCTGGTGTAAACACGAACATTGACAAGAGTGGCCGCGTATCAGCTCCGGTAGCTGCGTCGCAGCCGTAACGTGCCGCACACGCGTGGTCCTCTGGTCCATCTGGTCCTGAGTCTGATCCTGAGCCTAAGTCTGAAACTGTTCTAGTCTAAAAGTCTGTTCCTGTCAATGAGCCTGTGCACTCTGTTCCTACGCCTACCTACGAACCTGATGCCAAGCCTACTCATGAGGGCAGTTCAGATCTTGTACTTCCTTCTGAATACTGCCTTGTGTCTATGTTAGTTAACTGTGCCACTCCAGTCACTAATGTGGAAGTCAAGTCTGTATGCCTGGTTTGCTGCTGATCTGCCTTGGGGGTTTCTGGTCCCATCTGTTTGGCTCTGGTGGTCATCAGCTCTGTCCTGGAGACCTTCTATCCATCATGCTCCACCCTGGAGAGCTCCTGTCCAGCAGGCTTTGCCTTGGTAATCCCTGGCTTTATGATCTCCTCACATCCGGCTTGCTGGTCTCTGGCTCTTGGCCCTGATTCTCCTCATGCATCTGTTTCTGCTCCATGGTCCTGGCCCACCTTCCTGCCGCCGGCTCCACCTCTGCTCTGCTTCTCACCGGTTCTTTTGTGTCGGAGCATCTAGAAGCTGCCCCCTATGTTTTACCTGTCAGCTGCAGATGCCATTATGTTCCAGCAGATGGCAGCCTCGTCCATTATTGTCTCTGTAGACTGTTATTCCCGGACTCCATTTCTCCACTGCTTATTGATTAGTTTAGTGCAGGACTATTCAATTATCTTAAATTGAGGGCTGGATTATCAAAAAGTTGAGGGTTGTGGTGACGCATAACACTTTCAATAAATGAGCTAAAATATACCTTAAAATTATTGTATTTACTTGAAAACGTGAAACCTGACAGTATGCAGATATAAGACCATAAGTAAAAACTTTGTACAACTATTTGAATTATACAATTATTATAGCTACTGTAAAACGGGACATTCATTTACTGCCAATGACTCGTCGTTTCTTACTGTGCCGCTTGTAGACAGTATAGCTGTCACTTCACTTCAGCTCAATTCAAACAAGCACCCATGGAGCTCCTTTCAGAGTCTGTTCCCGCCCCAATTGTAAAACAAAACGTGATTGGTTGTAGCGAAAGTGTGCTGTGATTGGTCAGCGCCACGTGGCCGTTATCTGATTGGTTTGAGTAGTCGGTGGGTGGAGTCGACCTATTTGTGGATTTGTCTGAGGTCTTGACGCTATTGTTTCAGAATCCACAAATGCGCAAGAAGAGATTCACAATTGTACAGGTGGGGATTCACAAATATATGCAGGCAGAGTTGTGCTTGTGACATAAAAACATATTTGTGAATATGCTTTTATTAGCAAATCTCATTTTATTTATTTGTGAATTCAATTCATTTTTGTGAAACTCCTAGCATATATTTGTGGATCTCATTCTATTCATTTGTGCAAACGATTATTTTTTGTGAATATCTTTACATTTAACTGTGGATCATAATCTATTTATTTGGAATTTTGCTACAATCCTACACCCATAGGAAGGTGTAATTTTTTTTTTTTTTTTCAGAAAACATATGGCTTTCAATAAATTACAGTTATTGAACATGAATGTGTGTGTTGAGTTTGAAAATAGAATTTAAATTTGGGAATAAATTTTACTGCTTTTTATTTAGAAAAAAATCTGAAAACTCATGGACGAAAGAATCTAACACTTCAAACTTAAAAAATGAACTATAATACATAATATAATATATAATATAATAATATACAGGTCTTTTTTGTGACACTTGGTGCAGTTTTCACAGGAACGTTTTTTTGCCCCAGTTCTCCAGGCGTTTTTTGATATTCAATCCAGCATCAATGTGGTGCTCTCTGAGCAGTTCTATAATTGCAGCTTAGCCCAAATCATCCACTCCTGGCACTTCCATGGGGGTTCTTTTACAAAACCCGATTCCAAAAAGTTGGGACACTGACAAATTGTGAAAAAAAAGGAATGCAATAATTTACAAATCTCATAAACTATATTTATTCACAATAGAATATAGAAACATATCAAATGTTGAAGTGAGACATTTTGAAATGTCATGACAAATATTGGCTTTTGGATTTCATGAGAGCTACACATTCCAAAAAGGGACAGGTAGCAATAAGAGGCCGGAAAAGTTAAATGTACATTAAGGAACAGCTGGAGGACCAATTTGCAACTATTAGGGGCAAGATGGGTATAAAAAGAGTCAAGTGGCAGTGTCTCTCAGAAGTCAAGATGGGCAGGGATCACCAATCCCCATGCTGCGGCAAAATAGTAGAGCAATATCAGAAAGGAGTTTCTCAGAGAAAAATTGCAAAGAGTTGAAGTACTCATCATCATTACAGTGCATAATATCATCCAAAGATTCAGAGAATCTGGAACAATCTCTGTGCGTAAGGGTCAAGGCCGAAAACATACTGGATGCCGTGATCTTCGGGCCCTTAGACGGCACTGCATCACATACAGGAATGCTACTGTAATGGAAACATGGCTCAGGAATACTTCCAGAAAACATTGTCGATGAACACAATCCACCGTACCATTCACCATTGGGCCGGCTAAAACTCTATAGGTCAAAAAGAAGCCATATCTAAACATGATCCAGAAGCGCAGGCGTTTCTCTGGGCCAAGACTCATTTAAAATGGACTGTGGCAAAGTGGAAAACTGTTCTGTGGTCAGACGAATCCAAAATTTGAAGTTCTTTTGGAAAACTGGATGCCATGTCATCGGACTAAAGAGGACAAGGACAACCCAAGTTGTTATCAGCGCTCAGTCAGAGCCTGCATCTGATGGTATGGGGTTGCATGAGTGTGGGTGGCATGGGCAGCTTACACATCTGGAAAGGCACCATCAATGCTGAAAGGTATATACAAATTCTAGAAAACATATGCTCCCATCCAGACGTCGTCTCTTTCAGGAAGACCTGCATTTTCCAACATGACAATGCCAGACCACATACTGCATCAATTACACATCATGGCTGCGTAGAAGAAGGATCTGGGTACTGAAATGGCCAGCCTGCAGTCCAGATCTTTCACCCATAGAAAACATTTGGCGCATCATAAAGAGGAAGATGCGACAAGAAGACCTAAGACAGTTGAGCAACTAGAAGCCTGTATTAGACAAGAATGGGACAACATCATATTCCTATACTTGAGCAACTTGTCTCCTCAGCCCCAGACGTTTGCAGACGTTATAAAAAAGAGAGGGGATGCCACACAGTGGTAACATGGCCTTGTCCCAACTTTTTTGAGATGTGTTGATGCCATGAAATTTAAAATCAACTTATTTTCCCTTAAAATGATACATTTTCTCAGTTTAACATTTGATATGTCATCTATGTTGTATTCTGAATAAAATATTGAAATTTGAAACTTCCACATCATTGCATTCTGTTTTTATTCACAATTTGTACAGTGTCCCAACTTTTTTGGAATCGGGTTTGTACATCGTACGCAACGACGCTGACCCATGCTGGCCTTCTTCGAAGGGTCCTGAATGCCACTCACAGGAACAGGCAGATGATCGCATCTCTATTTGGGGCTGCCATCCAGGGTAACACCTGTGAGCTGAGCAGCCAGCAGCTCCTGAAAGTTCTGCCATGTCATGGGCTTGTTCTGATGGATGGCACCGACTTTGTTCCTAGCATCTGGTCAGAGGTGTCAACTCCCCCCATGTACTTATTGTACTGCCGAACTGCAGTTGGCCTGGGAACAGGGACCCTCCGTTTTTGCCCCTCCTCTGTTGTCTGCCACCTCAGCACGGTCTCCCCACTGTACACTGTGTGGACAGTTGTACACATGGAGACCTCCCTTATGTCCATCCACTTTACAAACAAAAGGTCATCATCTCTGATCCAGCGACTGGAGCCTCTTGTTGACCTTTTGTTCAGGGCATTTTGTTTGGTGGAAGGAACACCAGCTCTTCCTTCTTGGTAAGTTCCACATGCACCATATCCCAGCTGCCGCAGGTGTCGAAAGCAGAGAGGGATTGTATAGAAATTGTCACAATAAACCACGTAACCTGACCCCAGGTAGTCTTGGTTCACCAGTGATGTGACAACATAAAAAAACAGGCCTTTCCCAGATGAAAATTTTGACTTCCCGGTGTAGATTTTGAAGTCAATGGTGTAGCCGTTGACATCAGCCATCACAAAAAGTTTTATGCCTCACTTAGTGGGATTGGCCTTTTGTATTGCTTGAAGGATACCCTGGCTTTAGTAGCAACCATCCTCTCAACAACATAAATGTGCTGTTTAGGGTGGTAAATAGACATGCACCTGTTCCTCATAATGTCCAAGAGTGGTTGCATCCACATCTGGATCAACACCAGCAGCATACGCCTCCTCAAAGTCTGAATATGCGGACTCTGGGTCTGAAGAGTCCCACTTAGCCTCCTCCCAAGTGTCATCAAAAATAAACTCAATCCCTCCTCTCTTGTATACCCTGATGTCGATGCCATTTTTTTTTTTTTGTTCTGCCGATGCTCCGTATTTCTCTGTTCAAATTCTTCCTTCCCGCTCTCCCTGAAAGCTGCTGTCATTTGCTGATGAAAAGCATACAATTTTCATAATAAGCCATATATTGGCATAAAGCGCATGTTGTCTACTGTCAGGAGTACTTTGAATTATTTTGATAGTGCAAACGGTTCAAGAGTTACAGTAACATGAATACAGCTTGGTTGGATGTGTCTGTTGATGGATTCACTTTATTTCAGTGTAAAGATGTTTTGTGTGGAGTGGAAGATTGTGATCTTCTTATTAGCAGGAGAGAAAATAAAGTAATGCTTCAGCCACAAACTGCTGACATGTGAATCAACCACAAACATCCAGCAGAAGCTGTTTATCCACCAGACAGATCAAACCAGACACACTGATGTTTGAACAGATAAATTAAAGAGAAAAACATCACGGGTTCATTTGAGTCAAAAGCCAGTAAATCACATGTATAATGTTGCCTGTGTTGAGTTCATACTAGAACCAGGAAGTGTGACCATATTAGCCGGTTCTGTCAACCTGCAGAGCAGAACTGTTTCAGCAGCTCCTGTCCCGAATAAAGCTCATTCTGATTCTGATTCTGAACTCAACAACAGCGCTATTTGTTCTCTTGATATACGGTCTGTTTGTTTCACTGAGCGAGAAACCTCTTCAGATGATTCAGTGACAGAGCCGTCCGAACTAATTTTCTTCTCTATACTCTTATGTGGGATATGAGTCATCGTCCTGATTCCCTCCCAGACCTGTTTAGAATTTCCTTGTGACATTTTAGCCTCAATTTTTTGATTAAGGCCTTATCTACTTTAGTTTTCTTTTGATTTCTCTTTGAATGTCTTTTAGTTAAGACATCATTATTATAATAAGCTATTTTCTTCTTAATTAATAGTTGTTTAAATTTCTTTAATAGTTGTTATTAGGATATATTTAATACGTTTTTGTGGGTCCCACAAAGTACATTGAAAACAATCTTGAAGGCACTTCATACTCTCTTCACACCAAATCTTTAACAGTCCCTGTATTTAAAGCCTGAGTTCTGTTCAGTTCACATACGGATCGTCTAGTTACGTGGTTGTGTTTCTCCTCATGATTCTCGGTGTATTGTGGATTATTAGATTAAAACAACTTTCTGGAGTGATATTCCTGAGCGTCACAGCGCTCACTAACAAGACACGTTTTGAATGTTATCTTCTTGACTATTTTAACCAGTAATTATCACATGATACCAAACGAAAAACAATGAAAGCCATATAAAAACCATTTAAAAACTCACCATCCAGACGCCACAAACAGAGCAAAACGAATTGAGGAACATTTCTTCACGGTTCACTGAAAAGCCACGATAGGACTCTTAAATGTCTGAAACCCTCAGAGTGATCTGAAACACCTGAACTGTGCTATTTATTGGTTGTGTGTGAATCTCCCCCATCCTCAGTTTCCGTTCACACATCCGTCTCCTTTAAAAGGATTAGTTCACTTTTAAACACTTTTGCTGATAAATACTCACCCCCATCCAAGATGTCCATGTCTTTCTTTCTTCAGTCGAAAAGAAATTAAGGTTTTTGATGAAAACATAAAGATTTTTCCATTATAATGGATTCATGGGACCAAATGGTTTAAGTTCCAATGACAGTTCCGGGCAGCTTCAAATGGGCTTTCACATCCTCGATACGCTAGAACAATTACCCGATACCAGACGCTGATAGGGTCTATCCTCCTTTCTGTCATTCCTTTTTTCAAAAGTTTTTTTTTTATCTCCCCCATGCTCTCCTTCCTCTTTCCCCATGCATTATTTAGGTCACCCTTCCACACTAAGTACCGACACAGTTGTTTCCAAGTTGACGTGCAAATACTAAGTCAAACGCCCTTCCCCTAAGGTCTCCTTTAACCGCTTCTTCATCCTGTGTTGTTAGTGCCATCAGACTGTCCTGTCCTTTCCTCGCCCTCGCTACGCCGACCTCTCCCATCACCCCGCGACTAACCCATCCCCTCCGACCCTGCTTGCCTCAGTTGAACCCCGTTGAAACCTCCGAATAATCAGCAGTGGAGCAAGCCAAACCTCTTTCTCACCCCTTAGCTGAATGCATTCTAACTGGCGATTCAAATGGCTGGGATTGAAACGCCCTCCCAATCGTCCCCATTTGGCCACAAGCACCACCACCTCCTTCTTGTTTCAGGATCTTGCATGAGCACCTTCATGCTGCCGATGCTTGAGAGGTGGTGTCGTCGCAGCAGTCTCTTCCATCTGCCTATTTTCCTCTGTGTATACCGGTTCAAAAGGAAGGGCAGGGCGAAAAACTCCATCTCATCTTCTCGAAGTTCAAACTCATCCAACATCGTTGTTTACCTTTTTTTGTAATGGCATTTGACTTACTCTGCATCCCTTGTGCATACTATCCACCCTAAATAGAGAATATTACTAATGTCACATACTATTTAGATGTATAGTATGCCCATTGAGACCACACCAGGCTTCAGATCTGCACTTCAACTTGATCACTCAAGTGTGTACCCTTTTCAAGTAATTGCGTATATTGACGTGACCCGGACGACGCACGCGAAATCCAGAGCCAGACGCCTAGCATGCTTGTGTTCTAATACAACCCTTACACCCGTTTTTTTTTTTTCCCTTAACCATGCCCCGACCACGTTCAGCCAGATAAGCACCCCTTCTTGTTCTTGTTTCGTCGTCTGGTGGCATTGTTTAAGTAACCCGTTGAACGCTGCACTGAAACGGTATTTGGACCGTGAACCGTTTCCGGTGCCCTGAGTCCATTATATGGAGAAACAATCCTGGAAGGTTTTCATCAAAAACCTTCATTTCTTTTCGACTGAAGAAGGAAATGGACATCTTGGATGACATGGAGGCGGAGTAAATTATCAGCAAAAGTTTATTTAAGTGAACTATCCTTTAACATCACGACAATCACAGGTTTTGCTGATTTACATTTTCCACTGAATTCGGCCTGCCTGAAACTACCAGCAGAAGAGGACACTATGGACTGATCTGATCTCTGGTGTGTTTTAGTGCTGTGAGCTGTCAACTATGCAGTTTACCTCTCGACCTGTGACTCTGACCTATTTGACTGTTGTGGACTTCTTTTCCGTGTACAGTTTTTTGTGGGCAGTGCCAGTTTTATCGCCCCATCCGCCAGATAGAGAAACAGCACACACTGCACCTGCTCGCATCAACTACCACAAACATCCAGCAGACCGCTGACCACCTCCCCCCGACAGATCAAACCTCCACCACCTGATGCTGAACAGTAAATGAAATCATACAGGGTTATTTGACCAAAAGCCAGTAATCACATGTTATAATGTGCCCGTGTTTGTTCTTTGTGACCATATTAGCCCGGTTCTGTCACACTGCAGAGTAGAATGTTTCAGCAGACCGCCCTGTGGCAACCCTCAAGCCCAAAGCCCCCCAGTCTCTGCCGGACACCCCCGCCCCACACAACCCCAACAGCAGGTCCTGACAGTCCGCTGCGGGCCCAGCGACGGAACAGCTCCATGTGGAAATCCACTTCAGGTCCTGAGAGATGATGGTGCCCAGGAACCTGAATGACTCCACTGCTGCCTCAGTGCTGTCCATGATGAAGAGTGGGAATAATGCTGGAGTGTTTCTCCTGAAGTCCACTATCATCTCCACTGTTTTAAGTGTGTTCAGCTCCAGGTTGTTATAACTGCACCAGACGGCCAGATCTTTAACCTCCTGTCTGTAAGCAGACTAGTCACTGTCCTGGAAGAGGCCGATGAGTGTGGTGTCATCTGCAAACTTCAGGACCTTGACGGAGGGATCTTTTGTGGTGCAGTTGTAGGTGTAGTGGGAGAAGAGCAATGGGGTGAGCACACATCCCTGTAGAGCACCACTGCTGATGGTACGGTGATGGATGAGATTTTCCCAGCCTCTCTAGCTGCTGCCTGTTTGTCTGTTTGACTGACAGATGGAGGTGGGAACAGATGTAACCCCTCCTACTCACCCCACTCTGTGCGGGCCTCGAACTTGGGTGTCTGGCATGGGATTCTGGCATAGGAGTCGGACGCTCTAACAAGGAGGCTAAATGCTGCAACCTCTAGCGTCAATCGTGTTGCAAGTGAGATGACCAGATGAACAGCTGGCATCTCACTTTGTTGCTTGACAATAAAGTTAAAGCTTCTGAGATCCGGAAATTCGACTCTGAGAGATTTCTTTGAGACCAGAACTGAAGCGACACTGAGACATCGAATTTGCCACAACATTACTGGTGAGCCAGCCAGGAGCCAGGAAGAGGTCGGGATAGGACCACTGTGGCTGGCACGAGGCTTCACAAAACAAAGGAAACAATTTTCCAGATTGCAGACGCTGTTATTAAGATAATAAGAAGTACCTGATAGAAATAAACAGTGACCGGGTAACTTGTGTGTGTGAATAGAGAAAGAATCTGTTTTTCTCTCTCTTTCATTAATGATGCACAGATTATGACTGTTTGAAAAAGGAACAATATCCATTGATAGAGATAAACTAGAATCAGGAAAGAACACTTGTTTCTCTCTCCTATAGCAAAAGTAAATGGTGACTGTGATAAGAGAGAGAGAGAGAGAGAGAGAGAGAAAGGAGGGGCTGCCTCTGACAGAGAGAGGTGGGGCCATGTGAGAAATCTTGTGAGTGAAAAGAAGGAGGAGCTGCAAGAAGAGAGTGAGACTGAGAGAGAGAGAGATTTTGACTTTAAACTTTTTATTTGAACATGTACTTAACCTCTAAAATACAATATATTCTACTCATACAGTACCGCAATGCATATTCAAAACAAATTTCAAAATGTAGCAGCAGCTTTGACGTAGTGGCTCTCAGATGAGAGAAAGCCAGCTCACTCACCACAGGGTGATTGTCAAGAGGGCCCACAGAGGGCAGAATGCTTGAAGTCATGATCTAGCTGGAGTTTAGGGGAGCCGAGGCTTCAGCATAGTGCTTCATACTCTCTCAGAGAGAGGAAACCACTCCACTCAGCCTAGGGTGCTTGATCAAGGAGGCCTAAAGAGGGCTATACACTTGAAATCGTGATCTCGCCTGGAGCTCAGTAGAGCGGTGGCTTCAGCTTTTTAGAAAGACCCTCTAAGCCAACTCACTCAGAACAGAATGATTATCTAGGCGGCCCGAACACTTGAAATGTCAAATATATGGAGCTCAGATGAGCAGTGGCCTTGGTTTCAAGATGACTCTCCAATTGAGAGGAGGCCAAGCCACATCACAATAGGTGATATTTGTTCTAATGCTACCCACTATATTAAGAAAACAACTCTCAGATGAGAGGAGGCACATGGTAAGGGTGTCACGATAACCTTCCATAATAATTGGAGCTCCAGGGCCCTAGTTAAATTGCCCCTATATAATAATATAAAATATAATCTATAAAATTAAGAATAAATGATGAGGTCACTGAATTTATAATGGTTCTCACCAACCTGTGACTTCAGAGAGTGGAGGCCTTAATGTAAATGGGATCTGTCATACTCTCACAGCCTGAAACAATGCACTCACTTTCAAGCCCAGCGCCGGACCCACAGAAAGTTTTCAATAATGGAACAAACTCGTCATCGGCCCGACCTCAGGCCTGATATTATGAGCGCCTGGAGGTTGCTTGGTATGCTTAAAGCACTCTCATAGTGTGTAGTGCAGAATGACCTGTTGCCGCATATGTCCTGCCTTATGAGGACAGCGCTGGAGCTTTCAAAGTCGATGCCTCTCCAGCCGCGAGATAGTCCGCAAACATCTAATCTAAAGGGGCATTGACACATATCCTTTGCATGCTGATGTTGGCGGATGCAGGTTAATTACAGATTCTTCCATGATCTCTTGATCTCAGTGTGGAGATCAGGAAGGAATGGAGAGCTCACAGAAGCTGAGGGGTTATGGCTGTGTTGTTATGCATGGCACTTTAAGGGGCGTGGCCAGGAACGAGGGCAGAACAATAAAAAGTTGTTGGTTACGTAGCTAGAGAATGACTGTGTTCCGGTCTGTCTACAAAATAATACAACCTAAAACAATGGCCGGAAAGAAACCGTTGGTGCTTCTAATCTTACACAAGTGGTCTCTACACTAAGGCGCTCTCATGACAGCTGACGGCTCTTTCCCACTAAGATTCAAACTAACCATGCAAGTTTGTCATCGGTTTTTCATTCAACGCAGAAGATATCAATTGCAACTTCAGCACCATCGGACTGAACCCTCAGGACCCTCAGGACATGTCTGCAGAGAGAAGAAGAGGCACTGGTTGATGGGCTTCATACCCCTGAAAGAGGAGGTTGAAACTTTCTGAGGGGATGATATGGACAAAGGGTCATTGCAGAAATGACCAAGAAAACATGCTGTCGTCATGCAAAATGGCCTTCTCCACAACTCTTATTATTATTAGATTAAAGACTGTTCTTTGAGTTATTTCCTGAGTCGTGCGCTTCACTACAGCCACCGTCGCTGACACTAACAGTGAATGTTCATCTTCTCTAACTAATTTAACCAGTAATTGATCACATGGTACAAGAACAGACACAACTGAAGCCATAAAAACACATTTAAAACTCACCATCCAGACGCCACAAACAGAGCAAAACTAACTTGAGGAACATTTTCTTCATCGGTTCACTGAAAAGCCCACGATAGTGAATCTTAAAATGTCTGAAAACCCTCAGATTGACCTGAAACACACTGAACTGTGATATTTATCTGGTTGTGTGTGAATCCTCCCCCATCCTCAGTTAGTTTCCGCTCAGTGCATCTATCTACTATCTACTGAATCTACTGCAAGTCCGTAACCATGTCTTGAACATTGGGGGGATCTTTTTTTGTCTTTTTTTTAAAAATAAAGCATAAAGAAACAAAACTGTGAACGTAATTGCTGCTAATAGAATGCTATATCCAATATGTACAATAACATTTGTAGAAAAAAATAACATTACGATGTCCAGAAATCAATTTGAATAGTACATTGAGAACTCATGTTTAATGTGATAGTTTCATACTACAACATATGTTAGTTCCGAGATTCTTCAATTTAGTGAATAAATACATAGATCCGCTATGACCTTTGGAATTCCCTAGTGGTCTAGTGGTAGATTTTTTGTTAACAGTATCAAAGGTTGCGTGTTGTAATCCACCCTCGCATAGTTTTTTTTTTTTTTTTTCCCACATTAAAATCAAAGATGTCCATCAATGTTTGTATATCAAGAACAGGGACACGTTTGTGTGCATTTGTTTCGTGATTTTACCGGAAAAACAGAACCTCCGCAACGGCGTAAAGCGAACGATTGACACGCCCGTCTGTGCTGTGAAGACATGCATGAGCAAAAAGAGAACGTAAACCCCGCCTACGTTTTAATTTGATTGGCCATCTCAATCATTTTGACATTGACGAGCGTTCTTAGACTGCTGAGGCAGACCAGACTAAAAATGTAACTTTTAAACCTTTTTGTCATCCTAACAACATGCAGAGTGCTGTAATGAAGTGCAGCAGAGCAGTGCAAGAATTTCATTTCACAATACTGGGGGGGACGATTTGGCCATTTCTAATTATTGGGTGGGGACTTGTCCCCCTCAATGTCTATGGTGGTTACAGCCCTGATCTACTGGTGTGTTATTTAGTGCTGTGAGCTGTCAATCATATTTGACCTCTGACCTGTGACTCTTATTTGAGTGTTGATGGATTGACTTTATTTCAGTGTAAAGATGTTTAGTGTGAAGTGGAAGATTGTGATCTTCTTATTATCAGGAGAGAAAATTAAGAAATACTTCAGCCTCAAACTGCTGACGCACACAGAGACGACAAACATCCAGCAGAAGCTGTTTATCCACTGACAGATCAAACCAGACACACTGATGTTTGTACAGATAAAATAAAGAGAAAAAATATTACAGGGTTCATTCGACTCAAAAGCCAGTAAATAACATGTATAATGTTTGCATAATGTTGTAGGATGTAGTGCAGTCCCATGTTGACTGCTTCATCCACAGATCTGTTAGCTCGATAAGCAAACTGCAGGGGGTCCAGCAAGGATCCAGTAATGTCCTTCAGGTAGGCCAGCACCAGTCTCTCACATGACTTCATGACCACAGATGTTAAGGCAACAGGTCTGTAGTCATTCAGTCCTGTGATTTTGGGGTGTTTTTGGGGATGGGGATGATGGTAGAGTATTTGAAGCAGGAAGGAACATCGCACAGCTCTAGTTGAAGGGAACAGATTCTGGAATCCACTGCCACTTCAGTGTATAGCTCTTGAGTGATTTTTAATGAAGTTATTAATCAATATTCATCCTTCTAAATGTTAAATGATTTGAATGACTTTTTCAAGCATATGTTAAAGCATTTCTTTTCCTTTTCATCTTCAAACACTAGAGAATAATGATGAATATTGTCTGCACCTCTCACTGAGAGAAAGAATATGTCATCAGTATATTTTGGGGAAGTTTCCTGGTCAGAGCTAGAAATGAATCTGTTGTGAACATTATTTCACTCATCTCATCTCACACAAAAAATTCTTTATTCCTCAAAATGAAAAAAAACAGTGAAAATGCAATCTCTGAATTTTACGCAATCCTGTAATAATTTACTATATTAAATTACACAAATATACTTTATGTATTTATTCTCATTTTATTAACCAATGTATTTGCTGCTGACCTTCAATGATCTAATTCAACCATACTAATAAGCAAAAATTACTTTACTTTAGATTAGATTTAGAAATAAGTGTTGAACTTCCTTCATTCTTCTTTAATCCAGAATGGCAGCACAGCTGAAAGGTTTCCTTGAGCTGCGCCCTCTACTGTACAGGCGTGAATTTGAATTTCCTTCATATACTTGCATATACTTTATTCAGTTCACTTTTGGTGTGAAAGGGCCTTAACATTTGCCAAAAATAGAACTTTTTTGTTGTTATTAAAAAAACATAAGCAAGCATAGCCCAAATGAGAAAAAGTAATGCAAAAGTAATGTAATGGATTACTTTTCATAAAAAGTAACTAACCAATAAGTTACTTTTTTAGGGAGTAACGCAATATTGTAATCCTTACAATCTTGGCCACTTTGAAGCTTGTATTCTCTTGAGAAAAGTTTGATGTGTGACTTTTACTGAAGAATTGTAAATGTCTTTTTTGATGTTGAATTAATATAGTCCAGCTGAGGTGTATCAAAAGACAGAATTGAGTCCATATTTACTTCCACTCTCTCCTCAAGTATAACTGGAGACACTCTGATTTTTGGTAATTCCTTTTCTGTATCTCTTACGTCCATCGACCGACCACTTTCAGTTACTCTCTGTGGCCACTTCCAAATCTCTTCTATCAGTTTGATACGAGACGTTAAGATTTCAATCCTGTCATTTCTTTAAGGATTACAACTGGCTTCCACCCATCATTCAAGAGTTGTCTCATTTTTACAACCCCATTATGCTTCAAAACTGTAGATACTCTTACTGAAGTCAAAAGCTTTGTTTGGATCATTGGATTAAAAAAATAATGGTTCCTCCAAAACCCAGTGTCCTGTGTCATCACTACTCCGATTCACTTTAAAAACTGTTTTCCAGAACTGTAACATTGACTTATAGAAGGGAATGATCTCTGACAAGCTCACCTTCCCTAAGTCCATTATGAACAAATGTTTATCCAAACCGAGTTCACCCCAGCCCTGACCTCTTTCATGAAGAGGTAAATAAAGAGTGACCCACTCCAAAAAACATTCATGATTGTCTTTTGTATTTTACAAACCAACTCAACTCAATCCCTTCTCTGCCCATTGTAACCATATGGTAGTTTGGAGGTCCTACTTACCAATAATATATCCCTCACTTTTCCCCCAGTTCACTCTGGCTGAGGATGCTTTTTCATATTTTCCAATAATTTTCGTTAAAACTTTCACATCATCTTGACCTTTAATAAACACAGTAACATCATCAGCATACACTGACAAGGATACTTTAAATGTACTCTTTAAATCTGGAATTGAAATTCCTGTTAGTTCTTTCCGTAATCTGCACAAAAATGGTTCAATTCCCAGACTATATAACTGTCCAGAAAGTGGGCAGCCTTGTCTGATACCTCTGGACATCATTATAGGTGCACTCAAACCACCTCCAGCTTTGACATCACAAATGCATTAGAATACAACAATTTTATATACGATATAAAATTCTCACCAAACCCAAATTCTTTTAATACAGTGAAAAGATACTTATGATCAACTCGATGAAAAGCTTTTTCTTGATCAAGCGAAATTACCCCTAAATTAAAACTATTACTTTGATTAAAATCAATCACATCATGCAATAAAAATAAATTATCCATAATTGATCTATCTGGTATACAATGGGACTGGTCTCTATGAACTAAGTCTTACCTTTGAAACTATTTTGTAGTCTGAACATAGCAACGACACTGGTCTCCAGTTTTTTAATAATCCCAAAGTCTCCTTTTTATGAATTAAAGATAGAACTGCTCGCAACACCTTGTGGGTAATGTTTTTCTTTTGATGCAATCGAAAAATTTTTCTTTTGATCCATCAACAGTTCATTAAAATCATGTCCAGATAATTCCCAAAAACCCACAGGTATACCATCCGGTCCTGGGATCTTCCAGGAGATAACTGTCTCATTGCATCTGTGAGCTCTTGCAAAGTTATTTGTTCATCCAGTGATTTTCTTGCTCATCTCTCAACTGAGGCAGATCACAAAGCAATTCAGCAATATTTCCAGAGTCACAACTCTGAGCACTATATTTAGAATAAAATCTACTGTCATTTCCTCATTTCCATAGGGTTACAGTTCCAAAAGCACTAGTAGCATCCATATCTTATGATTGAGTAAATTCTTGATCTTATAAGTGCTCCTTTTACCTTTTATGTAAAAAAGATCTAAGTTCTTTTTTTCTTGTTTAACCTCTCATTATTCACAGTTCCATTATTATTCAAATGTCTTTTTCCAAGAGTGCAATGTCTGTTCGTAAACTTTTAACTCAATGCAGTAGTATGTGAAGTATAGTTTTGACAAAAAAACTTGATATTTGATTTACCGACATCCCACCATTGACCAAGATTTTCAAAGTTTCCCTTATCCCCAAAAATATGAGCAGGTGTAACAGAGTTAGAATTCTATTTAGTTTTATTGTGAATTCTTATAAATTCAGCAGCGGTTAATTTCATGTTTTACTGGCGCCCTCATGTGGGTTGTTTGAGAACTGCAGGCAAAAATGTTCAATAAGACGGGAGATGACGCAACACAGCAGTTGCAATGTGTACTGCACGCTGTGGGTGGGTAAGCTTATGCTCCGTCTCAATTTAGTTAAATATATTTGATTATAATGCAAAATAAGTTGAGTTTTTAAGCATTTTATGTTTATGATTTAGTTAGGGTAATATTTTGATCATTTAATTTGACTATTAACATATATTTTATAAGTTAATTGGCCTTTTGTCAACAATAGTAAGGCCAAGGTTAATGTTATTTTACATTTTATTTAGGTCATTTTTCAGCCTGCAGCAATACATCCACTAAAGGGTGATTTATTTCATTTTTCAGGTATGTCTTTTGTATGTTTTTGTTTATCATTACTATTGTAATATGTAAAGTGTGATCGTGTGTTGCGATGCAAATTTTTGTTAATGTTGTTATGACGCAACACGCAGTTGCAATGTGTACTGCACGCTGTGGGTCATTTTTCAGCCTGCAGCAATACATCCACTAAAGGGTGATTTATTTCATTTTTCAGCCTGCAGTAAAGAGGAAAAATACACCAAACCAGCATTTGTGTTTGTGCATTTATTCTTCGACCAGAGACTGAGCCATTGTAGTGTTAGGGCAAATCACATCGCAGAGTGGAGGAGAAAGACCACATCCGTCACATTGGTGCCGTGACCTGTTGGATCACCTGATCTTCTTGAAGAGGATCGCTGAGAGGTTGCTGTTCATACCTGTGGTTAATGTGGTATGATGTTTTGAAGACTTTTCTTTGAATGCTGATTTTTGTTGTTGAATAGACTCTTTTTGGTGTTGTTTTTTTTTTTTTTTTGAACGCCAATTTTTGCATAAAGACTTATTTTTGAATGCCATTTTTTTTTCTTCTCTCTGAAAGGAGACTTTTTGAATGCAGAACTTTTTGAATAGAGACTTTTTGGTTGCAGACTTTATGAATGAAGACCTTTTGATTGCAGACTATTTTTGTGTGCAGTTTTTTTTTTGAATGGACAGATCTTTACTGATAGGTCACTACTGTTTTGGGACTGTTACTGATTAACAAGTTATGCACTGTTGAGTAACTTTTAAAGCAACATTGTCTCATTAATTTTCATTCATGGGTGAAAAATTTGTTCAGCGATTTGATGTTAGCAGTCCCGTAAGCCCTTTTGTTCCACGTGGAAGGGGCGTCATGACCGATAGCCTTTGTGCTGGTGAACCTACATCTGTTGTCAGTGGAGGTCGTTCTCGCATAGTGCTTGATAGTGCACAGGGTGTTGGTCGTGGTCTGCTTTTTCGAGACCCGCCTGTGGAGCGCCATGTTGGGAACACATCTCCTTTACATAATGTGAGTAGTGATAATCAAATGCTGGATTGCTTAACCGATATGTTTGGGAGACTGGGCGAACAAATTAGTGATGCTGTTGCTGCCAAATTGATGGAAAATGGAGTGATGAATGCATGTCATGATTTGCAAATCAACAGGGAGCTAAACCCTGACAGTTTCACCAAACGAGATGTTTCTCAAATGACAGTACATGTTACTACTGACAGGGAACCTGTGATTTTCAGAGGTGACAGTAGTGATACATTTCCAGTACACGAATGGATTGAGATGACCAGAGCTCTTTTGTCAAAACAGAAATGTGCGGTTGAGAATCAAGCAGATGAGATAATGTCACGATTAATGGGCAAAGCAGGGGATATTGTGAGAATTAGTCTAAGAAGTGACGCATCTCTTGATGTTAAGAATGACCCTGACATAATCTACTCTATTCTCCTGAAGTATTTCAGTGTTGCACCATCGTGCCTTCCTTTGGCTGACTTTTATTCGACTCTGCCGAAGCCCGGTGAGACTGCAGTAGATTACTGGATCAGAGTCAATAAGGCAGCGGATCTAGCGGATGAAGGCCTGCGTAGACAAGGGCGGGCCATGGATAAATTCAGTGAAGAGGTGGCTCACATGTTTGTAAAATATTGCCCTGATCCTGTTCTGTCTGCTCTGTTTAAGCACAAGCCGATCGGTGAATGGTCTGCGAAAAGAAGTTCAGGGGAGGCTGGATGAGTATCAGAGAGAGCAGCGCTCTTCTCTTGCTTCTGCCAGCTCTCTTGGAGTGAGAAATGTAGATGTTGCGCAAAAAGATAAGCGGTTGCCGATGTCTCACTTTCAGGAACCTGGTGCTGGCTTTGCAAACTATATGAATCCTCCTCCTGTGCCCGATTGCGTACAGGACCGTTTGCGCAGTGCTTACTGTCCGGCTCAAACTGTTCCTACATCTCGGGATATGGGACAATCGGATGAGAAAATCCTGAACCGTATGATGGGTATGTTGGAGCAGGTTATGGACAGAATACAGCAGGGTAACAATGTTCAGCCTGAGAGGAATGTGAACTTCAGGTACAGAGGCAGAGCAAGAGGCTGTGAAGTATGCGGTAATAATACACATTCCACTAGGTCTCACTGCCTCAAAGACAGGTTGTGTTTTGGTTGTTTTTCTCCGGGGCATGCTCATTCTGCCTGTTCACAGCCTCAGTCGGGAAACTAACCAACCTGTATATGGTGGGAGGCTGTACAGGTTTGGATGGCAACTCCCAAAATGATGTCAATGTTGCGAATGTTGAAAACATGTTCATGTCGGCCAAACAATCTTGTTGTAGTGAGAATGTTGTGTTCCAGAACACGAATGTCATCTGCAGAAGTGACAGTCTGTTCTACGCTCCAGTCATAGTGGCTGATAAAGTGTGGTCCTAGATGGAATGCTCGACAGTGGATCCATGGCTTGTACCATGAGTGAGAGCGCAGAACAGAAATTGTTAGATGCTGGAATAATCAGTGATCAATGTAGAGGCAGCCCAGATGTTATGCTAATTGGCTGCGGGGGCAGCCGAGTAAAACCAAAAAATACTCACACACTTGAGCTGGAGATTTATGGATGCAAAATGTTGGTACCTACCTTGGTTGTTAGTGGGCAGCATGATGAATTCATTGTTGGCACGAATGTCATCAAACACATCATAAGATGTTCAAAGCAATGTGAATTGTTTTGGAAGGCAGTTTCGACTCCTCATGTTTGTAATGATCCAATGTCTGAGGCTTTCCTGTCTATGCTTGCGGGCTTGAATCGCTGGAGGGGTGATGGGGTGCCTGACAAGATTGGCACTGTGAGATGTAATTCAGCAATCTGTCTGGAGCCTGGTTGTGAGTACCTTGTGTGGGGTAGGTTGCCTAAACATACGGAAGTGTCTCCAGGTAGTGCTGTATTGACAGAGCCTACAAGTTCGCGGTCGGCACCTAAAGGCATTCTAGTGGCCAGGCTCGTCACACACCTATGGGGGGACAGGTGGGTTCCGTTGAAGTTAATTAATACCTGGGACAAACCTGTTATGCTGAGACGTAATGCCAAGATAGCAGATTTGTTTCCAGGTATTGCTCTCGAAGACATGGATGATGGGAACCTGCTTTCTCAGACACAACAAACTCCGCCAGAGGATAGTAGCTCCACTGATCTGAGGTCTGTTGCTGAGAAGCTCAGGTCAGTTGGTCTAGAAGGGCTTGATTTGGATTCCTGTGACGTGTCTGAACATTGTTGATTGAAATTGGCCGATACAATCTTGCAGTACAATGATGTCTTTTCACGTCATCATTTGGATTGTGGTAATGCTACTGGATTTGTCCACAGAATCCATCTTTCAGACACAAAACCTTTCCGACTTCCGTACCGGCGTGTGCCACCCAGTCAGTATCAGGTGTTGCGTCGTGTTTTGAATGAAATGGAGGAGAAGGAGATTATTCGCAAATCGACTAGCGAGTTTGCGTCTCCTTTAGTCCTTGTTTGGAAAAAGAATGGTGATTTACGCGTGTGTACGGATTTCCGGTGGTTAAACAAAAGGACACTGAAAGATGCACATCCGTTACCTCACCAGGCCGACTGTTTGGCTGCGTTAGGCGGGAATTCACTATTCAGCACGATGGACTTGACTTCCGGCTTTTACAATATGCCTTTACACGAGGATGATCGAAAGTACTCAGCCTTTACGACACCTATGGGCTTATATGAGTACAATCGTCTTCCTCAGGGGCTTTGTAATAGTCCGGGGAGTTTTATGCGCATGATGACAAGTATTTTTGGGGAAGAGAACTTCCTAAGCTTGTTATATTATTTGGATGACTTGATTGTATTTGGACCAGACGAAACAACAGCATTGACCCGTCTTGAGATGGTATTCAGTCGGTTGAGAATGCACAATCTAAAACTTGCTCCCAAGAAATGTAATTTCCTTAAGAAATCTGTACAATTTCTTGGACATGTGATTGATGAGTCTGGGGTATCCACAGATCCAAGTAAGGTTGAGAGTATATCCAGAATGACCAGCTTGGATCTGATGGAGGCTGATGGAGTTACACCGTCTCAGAGGCGTATAAGATCCTTCCTTGGGATGGTTAACTATTATCAGCATTTTGTACCCAACTACTCAACAGTGGCCAAACCTCTTTTCGATCTATTGAAAGGTCAGAAAAAGAGAACCAAAAGAGGTCGTGCAAATAAAGGAAATTGTGCACTAAGAAAATTGACTGTAGCTGACTGGACTCCTGAGGCACAGCTAGCATTCGACAACCTTAAGACGGCCATGATAGAAGCAGTTGTCTTAGCTCATCCAGACTTCAGCCGCCCCTTCGTGCTGTCGACTGATGCTTCCTTAGATGGCATTGGAGCTGTTCTGTCTCAAGTTCAGGCTGGTGACACTAGAGCCAGACCGATAGCGTTTGCCAGTAAATCGCTTTCTCCATCTCAGCGAAACTATCCGGCACATCGCTTGGAGTTTTTAGCGTTAAAATGGGCAGTTTGTGAAAAGTTCAGCCATTGGCTGAAAGGTCATGTATTTACGGTATGGACCGATAACAACCCGCTCACCCACATTCTGTCTAAACCTAAGCTCGATTGTTGTGAGCAGCGGTGGGTGGCCAAACTTGCGGCGTACAATTTTGACATCAAGTCGCCTTAGAGAAGGAGGATGTAATGGCCGTGCTTGACTCACAAAGGATGTGGGAAGAGGGTGCAAGACATCGTGCTTTGTCTGTTGTGAAACACCTTCCCCAGATGGTTTCTGAATCAGAAATGCAGCCTGCATATTCCGAGCGTGACCTGCGTGAAAAGCAGCTCTCTGATAAGGTGCTGTCAAGGGTTATTTATTATGTGGAAAGACATCGCAGACCAAGTAGGCGTGAAAGAGCAAAGGAATCTGTTGGGGTCCTTAGATACATTAAACACTGGGAGAAATTTGTTGTGAGAAACGGGATTCTCTACCGGATTTCCCATGATCATTTGTCTAAGGGTAAGCGGTTCCAGTACGTTGTCCCCGAGTCACTTCAGTTAGAGGTTTTGAGAGGTATTCATGATTACGCGGGTCATCAGGGGCAGTCTAGGAGTTTGGGACTAGCAAGACGTCGTTTCTTTTGGCTGAGCCTTGACAGAGATGTTAGAGAATATGTACGACACTGTCAGAGGTGTGTTGTCAGTAAAACTGCTGAGCCTGAGGGTCGAGCACCCCTAGAAAATATTGTGACCAGCAGACCACTGCAGTTGGTATGCATTGATTTTTGGTCTGCTGAGGATCACAATAACAAGTCAATCGATGTCTTAGTGATCACTGATCACTTTACCAGGTTGGCACAAGCGTTTCAATGCAAAGATCAGTCTGCTAAACAGGTGGCACGTGTCTTGTGGGACAAATACTTTTGTGTGTTTGGGTTTCCTGAACGTGTACACAGTGATCAAGGGGCTAGCTTCGAGGGCCAGCTGATTACTGAGCTTCTTCGGGTGTCTGGAGTACAAAAATCGCATACAACTCCCTACCATCCTATGGGGAATGGTAGTGTGGAGCGATTTAATAGGACCCTGGGGAACATGATCCGCGCATTGGCTCCAGATGCAAAGCGTAATTGGCCAAGACAACTGCAATCATTGACTTTCTTGTACAATTGTACCGTTCATGAGACGACGGGCTATGCTCCGTTTTATCTCATGTTCGGTCGAGTTCCTCGCCTTCCGGTAGACATAATTTTTTGCTCTGTTCTGGAGGATAACACTGTGACTTGCTATGACAAGTATGTGGCTTCTCGTTTGAAAGATTTGGAGGAAGCCTTGTCAATAGCTCAGGCGCATGCTTCAAAGGAACAGTCCAGGCATGCAGTGCTCTACAATAGGAGAGTAAAAGGTCAGGACATTGATGTTGGTGATCGTGTTCTTCTAGCAAACAAGGCTGGAAGAGGCAAGCGGAAGCTAGCTGATAGGTGGATGTCCACTGTCTTTGTTGTGGTGGATAGAAATGTCGACACACACATTTTCAAGATAAGGGATACGAGCACTGGTAAGGAAAAGGTTGTGCATCGCAACCTTTTGCTACCTGTGAACTTTTTGCCACTGGACAATGCAGAGTGTACAGTATCTGACACAGTTTCATCTTCAGCTGTGAATGATTCATGTGACAAAACCAATGGTTCAGAGTCTATGGCTAGTATGGGTGTTGATGTTTCGAAATGTAGGCCAAGTGTCGGTGATGGTGGGTTGGCAGAGACTCATGAAGATTCAGTGTCTTTTAGACCTGATGATGGGTTATCTCTTTATGCCAATGTCTCGTGTGCGACAACTGACAGTTGTGCTAGAACCTCTGACTGGGTTTCGGGGTTGCCTGATAAATGTTCACAGCCGGGATCAGTTGTGTCTTTGAGCAATGTGTCTGTGGAGCCACAGAATGAACTGTCTGATAGTTCAAGTGTTGCTGGGAGTTTTGAATTCTAGAGTCGAATCTGTGAGTCTTGAACATTCTGTGATTCCAAATCCTTCAGCTGATCTTTCTAAAGTTGATGCTGATGATGTACCAGTTTCTGACACTGGGACCTTTATGGTGCGCAGGTCTCGTTTTGGACGTTACATTAAGCCTGTGAATAGACTGTTGTGCACTATGTCTGGACAAAATGTTGTGTCAGTGCAGAATCACAGAATTCAGACTGTTTGAATCTTTTTTTTTTCTTTTTCTTTTTTTTATTTGTTTGTTTGAATGTTTTGTTCAATTTGTTGTAAACAAATAAGACAGATTTATGAATAAGAATACACAAGAAACAATGTTTTTATTTTGTAATTTTTTTTTTTATTTAATTTTTTTTTTGTATGACATACCTTGTTCTGTGTAAAATTTATTTGTTTACTATATACCCTGGTATAGAGTTTTGTGAGATGTATATGGGCATCTTACTGCCAGAAGTTGGTCTGAGAGATTGGCGCTCCTCTCTTTCTACTTCATCTTTTGAGATAACTTTTGTGTTTGGCTTACCTGTAGGTATCTCTATGTGTGTACTGTGTATGCAGATGTACTGATGGGTGTTTTGTTTTGGAGTACTAACCGCTGCTTTAATTCAGCAGAATTCAGTGGGGGTGAGTGTAACAGAGTTAGAATTCTATTTAGTTTTATTGTGAATTCTTATAAATTCAGCAGCGGTTAATTTCATGTTTTACTGGCGCCCCTCATGTGGGTTGTTTGAGAACTGCAGGCAAAAATGTTCAATAAGACGGGAGATGACGCAACACAGCAGTTGCAATGTGTACTGCACGCTGTGGGTGGGTCATTTTTCAGCCTGCAGCAATACATCCACTAAAGGGTGATTTATTTCATTTTTCAGCCTGCAGTAAAGAGGAAAAATACACCAAACCAGCATTTGTGTTTGTGCATTTATTCTTCGACCAGAGACTGAGCCATTGTAGTGTTAGGGCAAATCACATCGCAGAGTGGAGGAGAAAGACCACATCCGTCACACTAAATCACTGTTTAGTGGTCAAATGATACTTGCACATGCCTTGGCTGTTGAGTGTCCAGATCTGCAGCAGGGCCGTTTCTAGCCTTTTTGGCGCCCTAGGCCAGATCCCTATTGCTCTATTATCACTCTAGTATGGGCTTCTCTTTAGTAGAAGAAGAAGAAGAACACATCAACAGGAGACAAGAAAGAGACAGTTGATTTTAACCAGTGGCTCCTGCAGCGATACGGCTGTACGCACTGTGTGTACCATGAGAGGGCGCTAATTAATGCCGGGGTTTATTTATTTATTTATTTTTACATAACTGTTAAAATGATTATTAATCTATCTGTATACTCTCACGACATTGAGAAAGCATAAGAGAATAAATAAAGGTGTGCATTTGTGTGTTTTAAAGTGTGTATGTACTTGAATAGAGGGGGATGGGTGAAAAGAAATCTATTGGCTTTAGTTTTGTTTAATTGCCGCTTTTTCCACACACTACAAATTACAATTCAGATAGTTATTGTTTACAGCAAGGTTCAACATGAGCAAACGCTCTCTAAAACAGCTAAACTTAATTGAGACATTTGCCAAAAGGCCTAAACCTAATGAGGCGAATATTGCTTATTTTGCTTATTCATCCTATTCAGATGTTGTCGAGGTAACCACGGTGATGGTACTGTAACTTCCAGGTTTGCCGACAAAAATAAGTCATTCCTGCAGCACTATTATCAGCAAAAACTTCAAAATAACAGAAACTCTTAAATGTGAAACACAGTGACATTAAACACTATCAGGAGCATCCCTTTACTAAAATATACACAAAATAACACCTAATTTCAACATTTATTCTCTCTATCCAGAGCGAATCTTTATTTTTCAAAGTTATCAGGACAGTTTCATTAAGTAACTTTTTAATGAACACATTTCAGTGTAAATTACACACAGTATTAAGTTGATGATATGATCAACATTATTGTCAACAGAAGTCAGGTTTAACCCTCATCCTCTCCTCCTGAACCTGAAACACATTATACTTTTCTTTTTCTTTTTTACTGAAAGCTTATATCATCGTTTTCTATTTCAGTTGTTTTCCATTCATTGTTTTCATTAATTTTCTATTTTTAATGCTTTAAGAAATTTTAAAAAATTTATTTAACTCTAAATTACTAGATTTATTAACAGTGTAATTTAATAATATAATTTCAGCACATTGTTTCATGTAAATACAAAATAACTCCTTAAGAAAACTTGTTAAAACAACTCAAAAGTCTCACATTGGGTATCTCGGCTGACCTCTTGTGGAAAAAAAAAAAATATGACATGATATTTCATGACTCTTACCACTACATATGGAGCAGGGGAAAAACAAAACAACAAGAAGTTAAAAACAAGAAATACTTTGAAGAATATTTATTTGAAAGAGCTGATTTTAATTGAGATTAAAAAAAATGCTGTTATAATTTCACCATTTATTTGGCATTTAATGAGAATGATGTAAGAGAGTAAAAGTGTCGTCATCTTCTAGACTTTGTCCAAACCTGCAGCTCTGAATGAATAATAAAGACACTAGCATTAACTGATCAACAAGCAGACAGAAACTATACAAAAAACATGCTGAACTGAGAAAAATAAGCAATAACTACAAATAAATCAGAGCATCACTTGGGTTTGTTTGTGAACATGTAAAAGACATTGAAAGTATTTATAATGGCACTGAATGACACCATTAGGACTCAGTTCTATTAGATTCATATTCTTCTGCTCATGTGGTTTTTGTGTCATTATTTGACTGATTTGTGATGGTTCTTGTTCACAGAGGCATAAAGTTCACTGCAGTTTTCCTGAGATCCAGCTTTTGCTCCTCTGATGGAAGCATAAGTCACTTTATCATCACAGCGAACCTGAATGAACATCACAGTTATTGTTTCAACACACAATTATTACAGCATGATGTTTGAGCTCAATTCATGACACAAATTCAGAAGAAAACACAAACTATCATGTTGAGAGAAGCTGGACAACATCAAGGAAGTGTTTCTCACCTTCTTCTTTCTGGCTTGTTTTTACTGTAGTCCTCAGTATAAGTGACCTCAGTGTAAGACACAGGTAAGTCTCATCATATAACTCCTGAACATCAATGAAAAATCACACAGTGTCTGTGAGTTTTTAGAGCAGAAAAGTTCAAATACACTAACCTGTCATTATATAATCTGACTAATACGAGTGTCATATTTCAGGATCGAGCTTATAAACACTAATAACTCAGGATCGACCTACAATACTCACCTCAGAGTCATCAGTTCCTCTTCTGTTATCTGAAACATAACGTCAGAGAATATTGATGATCAAACACACAAACAAATATACCATACAGTCTAAAACACGTTATTTAAAGATGTTTGGACTTTTGTCTGTTATATATATGAGAAACTGTAAAACTCACCGTCTCTTTTTCTGCGAATCATCCAGAGAATAAGAGCAGGAAGGAGAACAGCGAATGAAGCGACAACAATCACAATCACTGAGAGAGAGACGATATTACAGTCATATTAATACTGATGTCCACTGAGCTCATTTTCACTACAATGAGTTCATTTAGATCCTGATTCTAGAAAACTCCAGAGTGTGAAAACAAGCACTGAAATGAGGATGATCTTCATACACACCTAGAGAGGTTGGATCTGATGATTGATGGTACAACTATTAAAACACAATGATAATTGAATGCATGAACACATGAGTGATTTATTTCAGCCTGTAGAAGATGAGATCTGTATCAGTGATGATGGTAACATGAGATGACTGTGTGATCATTTAAGCTAAAAAATTCTGATCATTCACATATATACAATGAAGGAGTATATTTGCTCTAGTATATGTACTTTTAAGTGTTGATTTCTTCTCAGAGTTTGAGCTGCTGACTGGAATCAGTGTTGTTGAATCAGAAGATGAATGTTCAGATGTTCATCTGTAGGACATTAACATCATATTTTACAGTAGTAATAGTTGTTTCTCACCTGAATACTTGACAGTGTATCTGACTGAGGTCTGGAGTTGATTTCTGAGAGCAAGCTGACATCTCCACTCTCTGTTGTCATCTTCATTCAGGAGTGTTGTAGTCAGAGTGATGATACAGTGATCTGATGAGAATAATATCTGATATCTGGAGTCTGTCGTCAGATCAACACCAGCCTGATTCACCCACAACAGCTGAAGTCCCTCAGAATGAACCCAATAATCACAGAAGAATCCAGAATACAACTGACAGGAGAGAGTCACAGAGCGACCTGGACTGATCTCAGTCTGTGAGGATGATGATGATGATGATGATGATGAAGACACTGAAACTGAACACAAGACACAAATCACAGACTCTTCAATCATCATGTGAGTTTAAAGGGAGAATCTGTCCTTTTTAAATTGATCACATAATCATAAACTCACCACGAAGAACATACAGATCAACACGTGCATCAGTCCCTTGTTTTTTGTCATTCACATATTGTCTGCAGGCGTATAATCCAGAATCTTCTTCTGTGACGTTCTTGATGTTCAGAGAGCAGTCAGACCCCAGACTCAGTCTCTCATGTCTCTCTGTGTTTATTCTTTATCCCTCCATCAATCAGTAAAACTGTCTCTGAATGTCTGAAACTGTCATAGATCCATGTAGTTGAGTTACAGTCAGAAGAGCATATTATTTTGGACACCACCCAAGACACACATTCACTCCACTGGTACCTGAGAGTATTTGAGTGTGGGCAGGTGTTAGCGAGTCGGACTTGTAACCCGAAGGTTGTGGGTTCGAGTCTCAGTACCAGCAGTAATGTAGGTGTGGGAGTGAATGAACAGCGCTCTCTTCTACACAACTGAGAAACTTGAGCAAGTTTGGGACACCATACTTGGCTACGTCACATCACATTATATACTTTTTTTTTTAAAGTCTGGGTGTCTTTAAATTTTTTAAAATTCAACAAAAACAAAACAGAGATTTGTAACCGTTGTTGCAGCAAAGGATGAGATGTAGGATCTAATTGCAGCAAATAAGTTTTAATGAACAGAACTCAGATTTACTACAACAGGGGACACAGAACAGCAACTTATACACACAGAACTGACCAGGAACAGAAGAAAACACAGGGTTTAAATACACAGTGAACAGAAGATCCAAACAAGACTAATTAACAAGACACAGCTTAACTCAAGCACTAAACAAATCAAGAACCATAACAGACAAGTGGCAGGAAAAATGAAAACAAAGGGGAACATGTGACCAAAGAAAAACAAACTCTAGACATAGACTAAACAGAACAAAACACAACTGAAACCATGACATTATTACAGTTGGACTGACTGATACTGTTAATCTTGGTCCTCTGGTCTTGTGTAATAAGTAGTACTGCGTAATTACAACGAATTTACAGCATAACTTTCAATAATTATAGTGTAACTATACAGTAAGTATGTGTAAGTATAGGGGAACAATATGTAAAGTATTGGAAATAAAGGGGTAACAACCAGGAAAATAACAAATTATTTATACTGTAAATATTTTATATCTAAGGGGTACTTATGACATATAACTAAGGGGTAAGTATGACATTACGGGCGTAAATTAAAGTGGAGCTTGTTACCCTCTTCTGTTAAGTATTCGTAAATTGCTTGTTATTTCATGTAGTTACAGGGTAAGTATGACATTACGGGCCGTAATTAAAGTGGTGCTTGTTACCTCTTATTTCATGTAGTTACAGGGTAAGTATGACATTACGGGCCGTAATTAAAGTGGAGCTTGTTACCTCTTATTCATGTAGTTACATTACGGGCCGTAAATTAAAGTGGAGCTTGTTACCCTCTTATTTCATGTAGTTACAGGGTAAGTAATTAATAAAATGCAAACAATCTGATATCACTGACTCCGAAACCTTTATTTGAAAAACAACTTTATTAAAAACAGGTCTACAACACTTATTATTCATTTTTTTAAATCAACTTTTCATTTCAAACTCTAAAGTCCTGACAGAAAGTAACAAGTTTTGTCCGTTTTTTGGTTGTTGTTGTTTCTCGCTTAGCTTCCTCCTGCTCTTGTTTCTCAGCTGATGAATCTTAAGAAGGAATCCCATTGCTGTTCTGTATTATAAGAAAATACAGTACACCCCGAAATTTTCTCATGGTTTAGGCTATTCATCTTTTCGCTTCCGACCAGCTGTCACAAGCGCCTGCATGAGAGTCGACTTCGCGTTCGATGAAGCATATTAATGAGCAACGTGAAGCTTTCATGACGTTCTCGCGGGAGATTCGTGTGAAACTCGCGCGAGAACTGTCGTCTCTGTTATTCTGTCTTGTTTGTTTCTCATTCTCATTATCTGTTGTTCTGTGTATTTTGTTGTGAGCATTACTAAAAAAATAATAAAAAAAAAAAAAAACTGACGGCATCCAACATCTGCGTGAGTTTCTCGGCACGCCTACGTCACGCTTCAAGTTACGTCAAGCATGAACTCTCAACCCTCGCATGCACGCGCAGGAGACAGCTGGTCGAAAGTTTTAAAAATATTCAAATATTTGGTATTTTTCTTACAAATACGTATCGTTTCACTTCAGAAGACATCGATTCATCCATTAGGGTCGTATGGATTACTGTAGTTATTACTGTTTGTGCTGTTTGATGCTTCGACTTTTAGGAACACGTGAGCTTGCATTATAAAGCGTTCCCAGATGATCTATTTTTTTCCTAAAATCCTTTTTGTGTTCATCTTAAGAAGGAAAGTCGTATACATCTCAGATGGCATGAGGGTAAAAGATGAGTAAACGGTGAGCACATTTCCGGGTGTTCTGTATTTTTTAAATACAGAATAGCAAATGGGATTAAGTTTCATCAGTGGAAAGAAAGAAAAAGAGGAACAAGAGGAGGAGGAAGCCAAGCAAGAGAAACAAATAAGAAGTGTTGTAACTTTAAATCTGTTTTGAAATAAGTTGTTTTTCAAATAAAGTTTTCCAAGTGATATGACTGTTTGCGTTTTTTTATTTATTATTTTTATTTACTTTGCTTCCACTGCCTACTGTTAAGCACTAACAAGCTCCACTTTAATTTACGGCCCGTAATGTCATATTTACCCCTTAGTTATGTTAAATATAAAATTAAATGTATGAATTTGTTATTTTTCCTGTTTACCCCTTTATTCCCAATACTTCACATATTGTTCCCCTATACTTACACATACTTACTGTATAGTTAAACTATAATTATTGAAAGTTACGCTGTAAATTTGTTGTAATTACGCAGTACTTTCCGGGCTGTAATCTAAAGTGTTACCGACAAAGCTTTTAAATTGAAGAGCAAATAAGTGCTGTTGTCAAATCCAGCTTTTTCCACTGGAGACTTCTGGATAAAGTCAAGACGTTTCTCTCTTTTAAGGAGCTTGAGAAAGTCATTCATGTCTTTATTTCTTCAAGTCTTGATTATTGTAATTCTCTGTATAGAGGAGTTAGTCAGACAGCGTTGTCACGTTTGCAGCTGCTTGATGCTGACAGGGACGTGAAAACAAGAGCATTTTACCCTGATTTTATCTTCTCTTCATTGGTCACCAGTACGTTTCTGAGTAGAATTGAAGCTTTTGTTGTTTGTTTTCAAATCTTTAAATGGGTTGGCACCACCTTACCTCACAGACCTTTAAAACAGCAGACATCTACTAGATCTCTTAGTTCCTCTGATCAGCTGCTTTAATTGTTTCTAGATTAAACTCAGGGGTGACGGATCTTCTCTGTAGCTTCATCTAGACTGTGAGATCTTTTACCCTCACATGTTAGAGCGGATCCAACTATATCTAGTGTTAAAACTCTGTTAAAAACTCATTTATTATCTCAAGCTTTTAATTCTACTGGGTACTGAGGACTGTTTTACACTGAATTTCTGTGTTTACATAAACTATATCAGCATAAAAGCAAATGATTCAAATATCGTCTTTTTTCCTCATGAACACAATCATCACTCTCTCCAGAATAAAGTGTTTGTCTTGATCATGTAGCTGTTGAAATCTCTGAATATGAAGATAATTGTTGATCATCAGATGTTTGAGTGACTCTATGTCCAGTATCAGAAATAATACAGTATGATCTGTATGTATCAATACACAACTCTGAGATCACAACGTGAATGTGTGCAAGAATAAACTGAGCATGTTCAAATCAACTCTTTCCAGACTAATTCCACTAAATGTCTTTAGAGAAAATCCAGATTTCTTTACCTGTGAGAAGTGAAGAGAGAATGATCAGTCCCAGCAGACACAGATCACACTGATCAGCCATTTTCTGTTTCTGTCAGTCTTTCTCTTCATTATATAGTTACAGCTCTTTCTTCAGACAGGAAGGGCTGGTCATGTCTAAAGAAAGAACTTCCTCTGATCTGAACTGAGTGTTGAAATTCTGGTATATAGTTGTTATTTAGTGACGCAATGCCAATGTGTAACACCGGTATCACACCACTTACTGTGCCACTGGACCAGTTCTAGGTTCCAAGGAGTGGGGAGCAAAAACAATAATAATTACTACACCAGAGACCGTTGCTTTAAATACAAAAGGCCGGCAATTTACTGAATGCAAAACAAACATGGAATATACAGTTGCAAAACAAAACCAAAAAAATACCCTGCAGGTTCGTAATATCGAGGTAAGTATAATAAATGAAAAGGTATTTCACTTTCTTTTTGTTCTCTAGTTCACCTAAGTTATTTTAATCAGGCTAATCTAAGTTAGACCGGTCTTTTCCTAGGTTGCACCTATTTTGGAATTCCTATTTTTCTTCCTGAGTTAACTCTTTTCTCTTTCTTTTACAGGTAAGAAAATACCTTCAATTTACAACCAAATCAAAGTGGACCACAAGCATTTCCAATCACGTTCAAACATATGAACTCAATATGAAAATAAAAGTATAACACCTTAAACTCAAGTTCAAGTCCAAATGTGAGTTCAATTATTCAGTTCAATGAAGTTTCGGTTCGATTCAGTCCAAAAATAATAATTCAATCGGTTTCCAGTTCAGTTCAAAAACAATTCCTGATACTCCTACCACTCTGGCAGCGAGTCACCGTACGCAGGAGATTTCCTCACTGATGCGATGGAGAAGATGAGTTGAAAAGTCTGGGTCTGGCTCGCCATCCTGAATCCCGTCCGTGCATGCGCACACCCGCACACCGAAGACCAATCCTCGCTCCGACCGAGCCTCAAACCAAGCAAAAAAACCTGACCTGTGTAACAGGTCATAAACACAATAAATCTCTTTTTAAATCCTCAAATTACACAAATGAATGTTTCACAGTCTCCGAGTTAGATCTCATTACTGAGAACATTAGAGAACATTACTGCTACAGTGCTTTTTCACCTCAATAATGGCGGCGGAGCGGCCTCTTTTAACTCACGGCTCCATTTCTCACACAAATACCGCACATCTTTCATTTACAAAGCATACGTTCACTTTTATAACATTCACAGTTTTCATAAACCCAAAATATTAACTGGTAAACAGTTTATGGCGAAGCATTTCCTTGTAAACAGCTACATTTTTTAATGTTAGCTCTCCGCCAGAGAAAGAGGAAAAAAAAAAAAAATACAACACGGCAAAATGCGAGAAAACAACTCAAACTCACCAAAACCGGTGTGGCTTAGTTCTCATAAAATCCCTGTCAGTTCCCGACCAGGTAAGTTATGTTTTTCAACAGCAAAATCAACTTTTCACTCTTTTCTCTACTTATTAAACACAGCTCGTTCTCTCCCTCAGGTCTCTGCTGCAGCGTCACTTAAGTGCTGTATCTAACGTCACTGGTCCCTTAAAGGGGCAGTGACATGAATTTTCTGTCAGCATACTTTTAATCTTAAACATTAAATTGTTGTATTAACATTTTTAATTAACCCTTACAAATTAATTACATTAAATGAATCACTTAACTTCAGCTTTTAAACTATTTATTCTTAATTATGTCATATTTCAACATGGGTTACATCCTCCCCTCTTTACCTAATGCACGTCCCTGTGCATTCTGAATCTATACTGCCATAACTCTAGGGGTTTTTGGAAAGCGAGGCTCGTCAAGGGAATCTGTAAACACATCACTCAAGGTTTGAAATAAAGACTGAACTATTGTGATCAACGGGTTCCCTAGCTCAGGGTAAGTCAGTCTTTTAGTCGCTTTCCTGTCTCTAATAGGTCTTCTAGAACAGTCACCTTCTGTCTGGATGTCAGTTTGGTCCATAACACTTGTGTTTTCTTTGCCCTCCTGAGCAGGTTGAGTAGAACGATGGACATTATTCAGGTCTTCCTCAGGTAGGTGTCCAGTTTCCTGTCCAGCGGTTGAGCTGCTCTCTTCAGGATCAGGTAAGTCATTGTTTCCAGGATCAGGTAAGTCATTGTTTCCAGGATCAGGTAAGTTCAGGTCACAAGCCTCTACTGGAACATCCTCAGGAAAAGCTTTGGCTACATTTGGAGAACCCTTTCTGGTAAGTGTTCTATGGGTTCAGGGGTCGGGTCAAAACCCAATATTTCCACTCTTAGATTTCTGTGTCCATCATAGTGATATTCTTCAGGGTCAGATTGGGATTCATCCCCATCAGCTCCATCTGAATTGTCATTTTTAGGATGCTGTCGAGTTCTTGGTCGTCTTACTGCCATTGACGAGTTAGTTTCACTTTCGATTGAGGTCACAGGAAGGAAACCGCATGGCAGCAGGAGGTCACGATGAAGAGTTCTTTGTGGACCATCTCTTGTCTCGGGCCTCACAACATACACTGGAACGTCTCCAGACTGTCTTAGGACAACATACACATCGGACTCCCACCTGTCGGCCAGCTTGTGCTTGCCTCTAAGGCGGACGTTTCGAACCAAGACTCTGTCGCCTTCCTTCAAGGTGGAGTCAACAACATGCTTGTCAAACCTTGCTTTGTTGCGACTGGCTGTCTTTTTAGCATTCTCAGTTGCTACTTTGTAACTGTCTTCGAGTTGGGATTTCAGATAGCGAACATATTGCGAGTGTGTGTGAGCCTGGCTGGTGATTGACTGGTAGGCCAAAGGCTAGGTCAACTGGCAATCTTGGCTGACGCCCGAACATTAACTCGTAAGGGGTAAAACCAGTTGTCTCGTTTTTAGTACAATTATAAGCGTGTACTAATGGTTTGACGTAATCCCGCCAGTGACTCTTTTTCTGATTCTCGAGGGTTCCCAACATGTTGAGCAGGGTCCTGTTGAAGCGTTCTACAGGGTTCCCTCTCGGATGGTAAGGGGTGGTTCTTATCTTTTGAGTGCCAATGAGCTCACACAGTTCTTTTATTGTTCGGGACTCAAAGTCGGGACCTTGGTCACTGTGGAGTTTTTCAGGGATGCCATAATGGACGAAAAAGTGGTCCCACAGGCTCTTGGCCACTGTCCTGGCTTTCTGATTCGGGGTGGGGACGGCCACTGCATATTTCGTAAAATGGTCGGTAATGACCAGGATGTCTTTGGTGTTACTGGAGTCCGGCTCCACACTGAGAAAATCCATGCACACAAGTTCGAGTGGTCTTGTAGCGATGATGTTGACGAGCGGTGCAGCTTTCTTGGGCATAGTCTTACGTCGTATGCAGCGGTTGCAGGTTTTGACCTTAGTTTCCACCTCGGCTGACATTTTGGGCCAATAGAAACGCTTCCGGACGAGATCTAGGGTGCGCTCTGCGCCCATGTGGCCCATGTCGTCATGGAGGCTCTTGAGGACTAAGGATCTCAGGACTTCGGGGAGCACAAGCTGGTAGTGGGTCTGAGCACCCTCTTGCCGCTTGCGATACAAGACACCATTTAAGACCGTAAGTTTGTCCCACCACCACTCTCTTAATAAGAGACCAAGCTCAGGAAGTTCTTTCCTCAAGGATGGTGGGGGTTTCTCTTCTAACTCCACTTGCCTGAGTACTTCACGGATGCAGGGATCGGCATTTTGCTTATCTCTTAATTCAGCTGGTGCTAATGAGGGGATGACAGGTAAGCCACCAAGCTGATCCTCTTCTTCAAAGCTTTGTGGGAGAGCTTTTGGATGATGGGCAAGTGACACAACCAAGGTGGTGCTGGGTGATGTTTCCCCAGAATGATTGTTGATCATTTGGCAAACCAAGTGCTTCTCACAGATAGCTTTGATGGTGTTTTCATCCAGGTGTGCATAATCAGCCCCTGACAAGTGTCTTTTTTTGTGAATTGTTGTATCCTCTCCAACTCTTTTTGTGATGATGTGTCATCAGGTAATCTGCCGTGGGGACGCCTGGACAGCCCGTCTGCGTCTTGATTTTGCTTACCGGCTCTATATTGTAGCTGGAAATCAAATGTTGACAGAGCGGCCAACCATCTGTAGCTCGTGGCGTCGAGCTTAGCAGAGGTAAGAATGTATGTTAATGGATTGCTATCGGTGACAGCAAGGAACGTATTCCCGTATAGGTAGTCCTGGAATTTCTCTGTCACTGCCCATTTAAGGGCAAGGAATTCTAATTTATGCACAGGATACCTAGACTCACATTTCGACAGACCTCGACTTGCATAAGCAACAACTCGCTTCCGTCCCTGTTGCTCCTGGTAAAGGGCAGCACCGAGTCCCGAGGTGCTCGCATCTGTGTGTAAAATGTAGGGGAGCTTGGGGTCAGCAAACCCGAGGATGGGTGCTGTTGTAAGTTTTTCGATTATGGTGTCGAACGCTGCCTGGCAAGCAGGCGTCCATCTGTCACCAAAGAGGTCCTTTGGGTTGTAGTATCTCTCAGGGTTCTCTGTGGTTTTAGTGTGCTTTCTCATCGGCGGATAGCCAGCAGTGAGCTCGTTGAGTGGCTTCACAATCTTTGAGTAGTCTTTTACGAACCGGCGGTAATAACCGCAGAAACCCAGGAAGGTTCTTAGCTCTTTAAGATTGTTTTGGCCAGGTTTTTTAATGCTGCTACTTTGTCTGGATCAGTTTCGATGCCCCTTTCAGACACGATGTGGCCGAGGTACTTTACAGAAGTTTGGAAGAACTTGCACTTCCCTGGCGAGAGTTTCAAGCCAAACTCTTTCAATTGGTTGAGCACGCGCATCAACCTTTCCTCGTGTTCCTCCAGTGTTGAGGAAAAGACGATGAGGTCATCAAGAAAAACTAGGGCTTGCTTCAAGTTCAACTCTCCCATACAGCGCTCCATAAGCCTCTGAAACGTGCTAGGGGCGTTAGTTATCCCCTGAGGCATCCTGTTGAACTCGAAGAATCCCAGAGGGCAGACGAATGCGGTTTTGTGTTTGTCTGCTTCCTCCATCTCTATTTGATAGAAGCCTGATTTGAGATCGAGCACTGAGAACATTTGGACCCAGTCAACGCCGAGAATGACTCCTCAAGATTAGGTAAGGCATATGAATCTTTTACTGTTTGGGTGTTCAACTTTCTGTAGTCTATGCAGAGTGACATCGCCATTCTTTTTCCTGACGACGACAATCGGCGAGGAGAAAGGCGACTCTGATTCACGGATGACTTCTGCATCAAGGAGTTGCTGGAGATGGTTACGCACAGCCTCTATATTGGGGGTGTATAGGTCTTGGTCTATGTTTGAATGTTGTCTCGTCACTGAGGGTTATATGATGTTTTATTTTGTCAGTGCGACCAAAATCAAGCTCGTGCAGTGCAAACACCTTCGGCATGGAACTTAATTTCTCAGTTATCCTCTCTTTCCACTCATTGGGTACAGGAGAGTCAGTGAAGTCAAGGTTGAGATTTAATTTCGGTCAGGTTTTGTGGGAAGGTCTGAGTCAGAAGTCTTAATTGATTGAACACTCTTGACAGCGTGTATCTCTGCTATTACAGCCTTTGGGGATAGAGTGATGTCATGATGTGACTCATTCTTGAGCATGACTGGTATGCGGCGTGGTAGTTTTGATGGTAGGCTTACCAAGCTATCTGTCACCAGAATGCCACCTGGCAGGGAAAATGACTTTGATGACTCTACCATCACCCACTTTCCAACATCAGTTGTCCTGTGGCTCACTGATCCTTCAAGGACTTTGGTCTGTCCAGCTGCAATGGTCTCAAAGTCCTACTATGAAGCCTCACCTCTCCTAAACTGGAATCAACAGACTGTCTTTTCCTGATTTCAAGGGTCTTTAAGACAACTTTGTAGCCGTAAGGAAGAGACTCATAGTTCTGAGGTGCGATATCTGCATACTTTTCATAGAGAACATCCAAAGTATTTGTGCCTATAAGCACTGATGACAAGGTGGAGCACATGTCAGGTACAACCAAACCCAGTGTGGGCACTCGATGTCTGCTCCAAGCAAGCTCTTTGGGAATTTGATGGTGGCCTCTACATAGCCAAGGTAAGGGACGCTTTGGCCGTTGGCTCCTTCCACTTCAAGCAGGTCATTCAAGGAATTCATAGGTAAGTGAGACAGGTTCTCTAAATAGAAAGAGTTGGGGATCGTTGTTACTTGAGAGCCTGAATCCAACAAGCATCTACAGTCTTTGTTACCTATGGTCACTTGTGCAGTGCACTTGGCTCCAATTAGCCCTTTCGGCAGGGTCACTGTCTGTTTTTGTGTGTGAGAGTACACACGGGCTCTGTGCAGCTTCTTTTTGGGACACTTTGTCTGTGTTCCAGTCCCCGTTTGTCCCACAACCGGAACTGGGTCTAGTTTAAATGATCAGGCTTTGAAGCACCAGTTTCAATGTCCCATGCTAACTGCTTTTCTCTAGCTGCTTTCTCTTCTCAGCTACAAGAGATGGGTTTGGCTCACTTTCACACTGAGGCTTAATGTGTCCGTCCTCTCCACATCTAAAGCAATACCAGGGCCTTGGTCTATTGCTTGTGTTGTTGTTTACATCTCGGCTGTGGTGCAGCCTTTGAGATGTTGGAGTGGTAGCTGTTTGGGAGCTACTGGTCTGGCAGCTGATTTAGCCTTTCTACTGTCTTTCTGTGTGATACGTGTGAGCTGGGACTGTAAACTAGCTATTTGTTCTTTAGGTCTTGGATTTCGGATCTGTGATCAAGAGCTGGCTGAGATGGGCTGCAGTCTTCTTCACTCTGCACATAAATACCTTGATAATAAGACGACACTCTTGGCTTTGCAATATTGAGGTGCTGTTTCATGCGGGATGCTTTGGAAGTATGCTTATCTTCTGCTGTGCGGAGTAACAGGAGGAGTTCAGCGAAGGTAGGTGGGTTCTGCTTCTTTTGTTCTAGCTGGAGTTCAGCTATCAAGATGTTGTCCCAGCAGCCCCTGACAAACTGTCTGAGAAGATGCCGGTCAAGGTCACTTGCGGTTACACCTCCCCTCCTGAGGTGGTGTTCAGCATCACCTGCAGCCGTTGTAGATAAGCTGAGGGCTTCTCACCGTTATCTTGCATTGTGTTAAGATACTTTGCGAAAAGGTCATCTCCGTCCTTGACAGTGCCGAAGGCGGAGTCCAAGATCTCCAAGTACGCTTTAAGGGGAGATTCAGGTGTCAGGTGCTTCACAATATCGATAGCGGGTGATAAGAGACTTTCAAGAAGCTTTCGTGACTTGTAAAGATCAGACTGTGTTGTGTCTTTAAGGAGAAATTCCACATTGGAACGCCATGTCTCGTAATCCACTTCATTGTTGGGTCGGGGGACAACGCCAGAGAAGGGTCTGAG
>JAOTNS010002407.1:0-25470 GCA_028476615.1 Culter alburnus | reverse complement strand
TGCAATTACTGTACTCAAAAACGAGACCTGCTGTGATCGTGTGACTAGAGGAAATATCTGAAGAAAAACAGCGGAGATCGAAACGGTGAGCTCCGTGGCCCCTTCTTGCTCAAATTGACCTGAATTCATTGGGTCTTTAGGACCTTACTGAGCTATTTTGGTGACACAAGATGTTCTCTCTGCTATCTCAATCTCCATCTCTTGATGTGCGGTCAGCCCGGGTCTAATTGACAAGCTCTTAGCGGCGTTTTCGATTACAGGGGATGGAATCTATGTGAAGGACTCTGGGAAAAACAGTCAAAACACTGCTGACAATGCAACATTGAAACAGAGCCAGCTCCAAAAAGAAAGACTAAACAGAGCCAAAGGCCATGGATATGTTAACCATGTTCAATTGGCTGATCCCGGTCTGAAAGTACTAAAGACACTTTCGCACCAGTATATTCTACATGTTCTTGGGACAATAGGCTGAGTGGTTAAACGTGACGATTCTCAAACACCACACTGTGAAATTATGATGGGGACACAATAGGTGCGCAAACGAATCGAATAAATCGAAGATAATAAAATTCGATTATTAAAAGAGTGGGCAACGAATTTCATTATCGATTCGTGGTGTCGCGCGACTGTACGACTCTCAATGAGCGCGGAGATGTTTCTTGAGTATTAAAAACGCGCGGTTGATCGAGAAGGAGCGAAGCAAAAATAAATAAATAAATAAAAATAGCCAGAGCGGAGGTAGTAGGAAAGGACCATCGGAGATGACCCGTACGGTGTTTGAACAGGCGTGCCCATGTGGGCAGACCCCCGCAGTTTTGAAAAGAACAGAAAATCGACCCCGCACTTTGATACGGGGCTGCTTCAATCGTCCACACTATATCTTAGCTTTGGATATTTCTTTCAAATGAGACCATTTCCACGTTTTTCACGCTTTCGTGCATAAAATAATCAAAGTTGTCGCGAAATGTGAAGATACAGGAAATGCGCTTCGAACGGAGAAAACAACAGATTTCTCCAAACAATCGAGCAGAGCGTGCTAACGTTTTAGGAAGGGCGCTTGTATATAATCATGCCCGAATGTCAATCAAGCCAAAACAGTCCATTATAACGGAGAATTGACCACTTGACAAGGTAAGGAGCTGATCTCTCAGGTGACCGCGCGAGCTGGCTTGACCGAAGTGTTCGTGAGGATTTTAAGGTTTATGGGACTGCTTTGATTTGGTAATTACATCTAGAAAGATAAAAGCATTGAAGGCATCTATAAAAGTGATATGAAAGCGAAACAAAAGTGATATTGCCTCGTCCAGTGAGGAGGGACGCACGAGAGGAGACCTGCGCGTTTATTGCTATGTGTACTGTAATTACTGCTTACAATGCTATCAGTGGCATACTTTTGATTGCGAACGTTGTGAAATATCAAAAGACCATGACTAAACTAATCAAAATTTGCTGTCTAAAATTAACAATGGATCTGGTTGTCATGTATTTTATTCTGTGCTTTGCCTATATCGGTTATTGTTGACAACTAATTTGTGGTTGTACTTTTTAAATTTCATTTTAAAGGTTTTTATAGCACTTGGGTCATCTAAGCTAAACAACAAATTATACATCTTTTTGTGCAATTATTTAAAAAAAAAAAGCCCGTATATTTGGCAGATGTAAAGCATACATGTGTATTGATTTTTGGTGTTAGTCCATTTTTGTTTGTATTACTTAAACAGCTCAGGGATGTTAAAAGAGCAACCTGTTTTGCACGTTCTGAGGATTTTTTTTGCACTGTGAATTTGCACGTCCATTTCTGTTTTTGAATAAAAGGGTGGAAATTCATGTTTTTTCCCCTCCGATTCATCGATTAATCGTAAAAATAATCGACAGATTTAATCGATTATTGAAAATAATCGTTTAGTTGCAGCCGATAGACTACAAGCTTCTGACCCCTTAGTGCAACACATTTTGCAGGAGGAAATCCTGTTCCATTTGCCTCTATCTAGTCATGCAAAACAGCAATGACCAAGACATGAGCTTCACCAAATGAAACGCATTGTGTGGAGAGAAAAGTGCAAGTGGCATACTTAAGCCGCAAGCATGTCGATTTAACTTGCTCATGGAGCCCTTTAAAGAGTTTTCACGAGCTGTTTCGATTATGAAATGCTGTGTCCATTTGTGAGTTACCCAGCTGTTGTGAAACGTAGCTTCTCTACTTAAAACTGGTAAGAGTTACCCTTCGATCTACTATGAATGATGACAGACTGAGCCATCTAGGTGTATTAGGTGGAGTCCTCAAGAGCCAAGTCTCTAAAACCTCGATGATTTTGTAACATTTTTGCAATGAACCATAAAAATCGCCGAATCCAACTGATTGTAACATTTTTTGTACTTGTGCTGGGATTTAGAAACCGCTTGCAATTTTGCTTAATTTCATAGTTGGCACTGAAATAAAATAACTTTGGTACAAAACTGACACGATTTTCTGGTCCTATTTAAATAGTTCTTTTATTCAGCTTTGGGAGATATGTATTTTGTTTTAAAAGGTAATTTCCTAAGTTGTACAGTACTTGATCAAATAGTTTTTAACAACCTGAGGGTGAGTAAAATGATGACACTTATTTGGTGAACTTTAATTAAAATATCATTGTAGATTAGTTATCGTACATTGTACATCATTGTGATTTGGGCACCTACAATACTTTTAAAAAAGTGTTTTAAGGTTAGACGTGTATCTTGTCTGTTTGCATAATGAGGTTTTCTGTGCCACCCCAGAGGAACTGCTGGCCCCTCCCTGGCCACCCCTATGAAAATTTCCTGGCTCCGCCACTGACGCCATCACTGTCTTCATTCAGGCCGATTCAATGAAAATGCGCATGAAAACAAAAAAAGCGGGATTTATTGCACGAACCAATCATGTCCAACCATAACGGATCCAATCATAGCGCAGTAGAGGCACTGCCTTCTCTCAAGTGACTTTCCCCCATTCATTCTCAGTTACCCCCACTAAACCCACCGAACGCTCTAAGGGTTCTGCTTTATTTCTATGTGATCAAGGGAGGCACAAGAATCTCAAACTCACTGCTGTAACTTCACTTGCAGGTGTCGCTATTGGACAATGGTTTTTATTTAGAAAAACCAGGTGACTTTTACACTTTTTAATGTAAAATTTGGTAATATTTTCATTGTTTTATTTTTGTAAAATCAATTATTTTCTCATTCAGTTTTTTTTTGAGGAGGCACTGCCTCCCTTGTCTCCTCGGAGGAAACGCCCCTGTTCCACATCCGTAAGACCTTCGTTCATCTTCAGAACACAAATTAAGATCTTTTTGATGCAAAGGTTTCTGAAAGGTTTCTGTCTCTCCATAGAGATCCAACACATCAACCACTCCAAGGTCCGGAAAGGTAGGAAAAAGATATCAATAAAGTGTGACCCAGTGACAACTCAATTGTATGAAGCAACGTGAGTGCTTTGTTTGTGCAAAAAAAAAATTACCACTTTATTTACAAAATAATATTATCCAAAGCGCATACATTGTGAAGCTCCCATGAACCCGCACTGCAGATCAATATTTTTCTAAATGGTAAATTATGTTTTTATGCAAACAGCACACTTCATAAAATTGAGTTTAAGTCACTGGAGTACTTTAATGATGTCTTTTTCCTACCGTTCTGGACCTTTCTGGAGTAGCCTAGTAGTTGCACTGGACCTCTATGGAGAGACAGAAACCTCTCAGAAGATCTCAATTTGTGTTGATGAACAGAGGTCTTATGGATGTGGAATGATATGAGGGTGAGTAACAAATATCAGAATTTTCATTTTTGGGTGAACTAACCATTTAAACACAATTTCATAAATAATAGAAGTTATTTTACTCTAATCATTCATTCAGTTCTTCACAGATTTGGTTCAACAGCCCGTTCATCACCTGGTACGAGAGCATCTCTCCTGCAGTCATACAGCATCCCCAGCTGGAAGGGTCTCCCTAGAGCTGCAGTCTCTATTGAATTCACTCCCACTGGATCCATGCTAGACAAAACACAGAAAAGAAGAAATCAACCACTGAGATTACTGATAGAGATTTGACCTTTTTTTTTTTTTTTTTAAGATATATTCATAGCAAATCGGAAGTTCTTGAATATCAGCATTAGCGCCATCTGGTGGGCATCTAAAAATAGCGCATTGCCTTGAAATTCCTCAAAACTTTTGTAATACAGCCCGAATTCAGTCTACTTTTGTTTTTAGTGAAAAAAAATGTGAATTTAAAACATATTTAGCCTACATAAGGCATGATTGAATGGTTTCTCTAAGAGTCAAACTAACAAAACAATAAATGCGACAGAATTTACATATTATGAATATAATGTAGTTTGTCTTACCCTTTCTGAGACAGTTGAGTATCTGTCATGACTGATTCCACACATATGGAGTCTGTACACTCTCAGAAATAAAGGTACAGTGAGGGTACAATTAAGTACTTTAAGGTACAAATTTCACAAATGTGCCAGCAAAGGAACAAACATGTATCCAGCTGAGTACCAAAAAGTACCTTTCCAAAGAAAAGGGGTACACAATGAAATATGCATGGTGAAAGGTACATATATGTACCCTTTGAAAGGTACATTGTCATATAAAGTAATGTTAAGGTACAACATTCACAATGTACCATTAAAGGTCCTATCGTGTTCCCATGGGGGTACTTAGAAGTACCTTTTGGGTACACATCCTATAGGGTACAAAAAAGTACCTTATTCAAGTCAAAGGGTACACTTCCTGTGGGGTACTAAGAAGTACTTTTCGAGTTACAGGGTACACAATCCTCTGGGGTAGCAGCTACTTATGCGTGCCTTTTCTAAGACTGATAGAGCCTTTGTCATAATTTGTAAATGTGGTATGCCTTGGACAGATTGACACAATAAGTGTTATCTCCTGGGCGGGCAGTTTGTGTTTATGAAAATAAAAACAATACATATATTTCATATGGTAGCACATAAAAAGCTCTATAAATAATGAATAATCATTTATAAAAATAAATATACATTATATATATTTCAATTTATTACACGAAATGTTAACGGCTGTTTTTTTGTCGGCCAATCACGTCACGCCTCTCGTCTTTTCAAACTGCGGCGGATCGCGCTCTTTTCACTCCGGCCTGGTTTGAGGGGAATCGCGATGCTTTGGACCGTTCCGTAAGTTACGGTAGATAGTACTTGTAAAAATGCGTAGTGCTGAAAAAAACGATCATAGAAATATTTAGCTAACAAATATGTTGTTAATTAGTTGGAGAGTGGCGACGTGCGTCGAACAGTGTAGCGTTAGTGAAGTGTTAGCCAGGCAGAGCGCACGACAAGCTGTCCAGCACACCAGATCATTATAAACAACTAAAAGAGTGCATTATAAGTGAAGGATTTAACGTGGAGCGTTTGCTTTGCTGCATCAGGTACGTTCACAATGCTCCTGTGATGTGTTTTGCGGTTGACCGAGTGAAATTTTGTCTGTTCTCATCGCATTACTTTCTACGGTATGAATTTTCTTCAAGGACGTTGTCAAGAATTTGATTTGATGTTGACAGAGATGAAGGTTTGACCGATTTCACGTCAAGCACAGGAGCCCTACCACAAATGCTGGAGAGTGCCGTCAAATCCAGGTAACGTATTTTGTTTTTTGTGTAGTAAATGTATTTTTAATGTGAGGATGTTTTAGATTACTTTTTTAGGCAATATAATTTGCAATCTATGTTCTGTCTGTCAATCTGTCTTATGCCTTGGTTGTTGTCAGCTGGCCTCTAAATTTCTCATGATATAACTTATTAACATGCAGCTTACAACATCATCTGACTGTTTGATAGATATTAGAAATGAATGTATTTTGTTGAGATCAATACTTTGTTCTTAAATTTTTTGTTCTTTGATTTAATCAGCAGTGAAGATGAACATCTAAGGGGACTCCCACAATGGCTTGAGTACTAATGCTGCTCGGATATGCTGTGTGTAGGTCTCATTGCATTTCAGTCTTTACTTATTTTCTTTTACATAAAGTTATAAAAAAAAATAATTCTATCACCTCATACTGTTACAAACCTGGTGAGTTTCTTCTGTTGAACACACAAGAAGACGTTCTGAAGAATGTTGGTAACAGGACACTTGATGCTATCCATTGACTTATAGTATTTTTATATATTTTTTTCCCAACTATGTAAGTCACAGGCTACCGTCAACTGTCTGGTTACCAGCATTCTTTAAAAATATCTTTTATGTTCAGCAGAAGAAAGAAACTCATGCAGGTTTGGAACATGAGGGGAAGTAACAAAAACATTTTCATTTTTTGGTGTAATATCCCTTAAGATATTTTAATAGACAATGCAAAAGTTGATATATTTGCTGATACTGATATATTTTGAAAATGTTTTCTCTTTTGGATAAATAACAGATGGAAAGACTGAGGAGTTGAAAGCTGATTCTACCCTGGAAAGAGTAATTTTCTCTTTTAGAGGGGATGGAAGACCAAGCAGATACTATGTAAGTGTGAAGTCTTACTTACACGCACATCTCTTGTTTAATTTATTATAACAAATATTCATTAATATGACTTGACGTGAAGGAGGACAGATGCAGGTAATTGCACATGTTGATCTCTGACTGTTTAGGTTTCTTTAGTGCAAATCTATGGAGCTGCTGTATATAATAATGGTAATGGTACACATTCAGTCTTAATGAAAAAAAAAAAAAACTCTTCACCCTTACTAACTTATTTAACCTTAAAAACATATGCATTGAGTGTAAAATGTGGACAGTTTAGTCTTAAAAAATTAAATAAAATAAACTTCATGGTTGCCATCCTCTGTGGCTGGCTTGTCAGTATTGTAATATTGTGGTTATCACAACAACCCTAGGCCCATAGGCTGCTCTTAATTAGGGCTGCACGATTAATTGCATGCGATTGTCACGCGCATTTCGTCAGAAAACCGGTTCCCTGATTACCGCTAAATCGCCATCACCTGCTTTCAAATGGAGGCATTTAATAGACAGAACCGTAGTTCACTGACAAGCCACGCAATATCGCGTTCATATCGAAGATGAATCGCCTTGATAATGAACGCGATATTGGTGTGGCTTATCATGAACTACGCTCTGTCTATTAAATGCCACCGTTGCCTGGAAGTCGATGCAATGTTAATCTGAATTTCATTCTTTCAATTTAATTTTGTTAATTTTTAACCGTAATTTTTGTAAATTATATCATTATTGTATGTATTTAGTTTTCCCTTAACCTAGCGTGGAGATTGCATCCCTCGGCAGCAGTTTTTGCAGACCGCATCAAAGACCAGACCACAGCCAATCTACACAGTTTGAAGAGCACAACATGACAGTACATCATTACGAGGATTGACAGAGTAACCATTCCTGTGGATGAGGGCCTGATATGCTGTGGACAATATATTCTAGGTGTGAAAACTTGTCCTGTCCACCACAGATTAGTTTGGTCTTTTCTTCTAAGACTGGAGCATCTAATATTGAAAACACCACATTCTCTTCTTTTAAACTGACATCGTTTCGCTAGAAAACAACCTCTTCTTCAGCTGTGATCGTGTACAGCCCGTTTAAACTCTTCAAAGACTTTTGAAACTGCATGATTTGGACTTAAAAACGATGGTAACCAATGACTCCATTGTTAGAAGAAGAAAATCCAGAAATGTTTCCTCAAAAAACAAAAATTTCTCTCCCACTGAGGAAAAAAGACATGATATCTTGGATGGCATGGGTGGTAGTAAATTATTAGGAAACTTTCTTTGGGTGAAAATCCTTTAAGCATACAATGAACACTCACAGTAGCTTTAGTCAATATGTTATCTTAGTTATGTTACACTGCAGTAAGTAATGCATTCATAAAGTGATTCTCTATTAAAGTTGTTTAAATGTGAAAACTTTGTTTATTAAAGTTTATTGCAAACGAAGATTGTGGTGTGCGGTGGTTATTCTTTCCAGTATTTTAATTTGTACAGTTTAACTCTTTTAAAATCATTTGTGTGGGAAAACAAAACATTGCTTGCTTTTGCTCTCATTCTTTTCTATTTATCAAGGACATTTTTGCCACTTTATAGGTACAATGGCATCGTCGCTGGGGTGGTACCCCTAACGAGAACAAATTGGTACCATCTACATTTTTGTACCAGTGGATTAAGGTACAAATGTATTGCTAAGGTACCAAATTGTCTCTCAAAAGGTACAATATAAAAGGGTACCATTGCTGTACCTCGGGGGTACCACCCCAGCGATGAGCCATTTGTACCCTCAAAGGTACATATTTGTACCTAAAAGGCACAAACTGTAGGGGTACGTCTTTGTACCCATTATTATGGTACAAGTTTGTTCCCCTTGGGAGTACTGCCCCAGCGACGAGCATTTGTACCTTTTTTTGGTCTTTTCTGTACCTTTATTTCTGAGAGTGTAGGTTGTGAAGCAATGAGTTCAGAGCTCGACGTGGGAAGCACTTTTATTTTTCCACTTCTGTTCAGTACACGTCATTAACGTAAATAAATTATTATTTTCACAAATTACACAAAGTCTATTGAAGACCTAACCAAATTGTTAACATATAGATGAAAAAAGGTCTTCATAACTAAGTTTCAGCTGAGGGACACGCAGATATTTATCATATTTGACATATTCAGTCGCGCCAATGAAATATGCGGATGTACAAATATGAGGAAGTCCAGAATCACGAGAACAAAGGCATATTGACAAATGAAACAAATACGATTATGACAACGTATGATTTGTCTGTGTTCATCAAGCACTTTCGAACTCTCGACTTTTTAAAGAATAATGTATTGTAGCATTACTCACAAATCTTTAAATATATTTATGTCTCAATCTGTGATGATCCACATCTGGATCGCAATCGGATGTCATTTCAAACACTCGCCAGTGATTTATGAGTTGAGAAAATGGATTAAAATATCTTAAATGTTGACGCTAACTGAAATGAAACTGATCTGAAAAGGTGAAATGTCATCTGTGTTGATTCTGTTCCCTTTCGTTACTTTATGGTTGGGTCTTCACAGCAATCATAATTAAACTGAATCCACTTACTGATTTTAGGACCTTTCCAGTTCCAGATGACTTTAAACTCTTGCAGGTAAATAAATCAACAGATGTATTTACAGTATACAGAGGGAAACACCCTCATGGTCACGTGATTTATAAAATATGCTGTTTAGTGACATTTGCAGAACAACTGAATTAATTTCCCTTTGAAAACTCAGAACAGATTCACAAATGTTGTGTCTTATTTCAGTTTTTACATGTTCTGAAACTGTAACACTGCAGTTGAGTATTGGCAATAACCTTTCACTGTATATCTGTTGAAGAATAAAAAATAATAACTTAATGACCAAAACATGCATTGCAAAAATGATCTCTACTATATTATGCAAATAAACAATGTCTAAAAGCAAGAATAAAACAAATGTTAGGCTATTATATAAAATAAAAATAACACACACAAACACAGTCTAAACAGTAGAACTGTAATGGTAGTAAAAGCAGCACAGACTCCATCGAAGGAAATAAAAGCAGATTTCCAGGCCAACTAACAGATTTTTGTTTTATATTCTCCAGATATTCAGAGTTGGTTCTGGGAACATAAAAATGTTGTTTCTTAAAGTTAGAGGAACAAGATTTGTTATGCATATTAAATATGAAAAATGATGTCAGTCATATAGAGACATTAAAGATTGAATGGGGTCAGAGAGACCCCAAAGATAAGGTGAATTTATTGATAAAAGTTAGATTCAAGTGAAAGCATTTCATATTCTCTCCGCAAAATCTCATTCATAAGACAAATTTTAGCATATTTTTAAAGAAGAATCAATGAAGCAATAAACATGTGAGCCCCATAAACATCATTAATGACTCCAGATTTATAGTAATATACATTTTATTAAAGTCATAATAATTGTCTCTTTATTTCCTGAAGGATGATGATGCGCATGATTTTCTCATATGGCCTCTAGGTGGCAGTGATTCATAGTATAACTACAATCATAAATATTGACCCTTCAAATATTCTATTTATTGATTTCACAATAGTATTTCTATAATTAACTGCATCTTACTGCAGAAACTGTTTACATTATGCTGCCGTCAATTTGTGTTGAAAACATAGCAGGAAATGACACTAATCATTTTACATTACATTCAAAAATACTTAAAATGTAACACTGTTTTGTGTTTGAGTGCTCTGTGTTTTTCGTCTCCTGCTCTCTTCTTGATGTTTTCCAGTGTTTGGGCTTTTTCACGTTCATTTATTTTCTTCATCTTCTCAATCAGAAATAATGTGCAGAAGTGTGATCAGAGAATCAGCATTGAGTGCGATCATCTCCAGACTATCCACACAGTGAAAAGCTTCAAACACCAGCATTATTTTCTCTTTCTCTAATTCTAGCAGTTCTCTTCCAGCTTCTTGACCAAAGACAAACTGTTCCTAATCATACCATCATATTCCTTCTCTAATTTTTCATATGTCTTTTCCTTCTTTGTCTTCCTTACATATATTTTTGCTCTTTGACATGTTTGCTGTAGTGGCATTTATTTTAACACACTATACAGATTATTTCTCATCGTGCTACACCATGCAGGATTTCTGAACCACCCACTATCAGGGTAACACAGTTCTCCTGACAGAAGGTGCAGCACATCGCCACAATGGCTACAGAAGTATCAATATCAACCTTCTCTTTGTAGGACACTTCAAATTCATACTCAAGGTTTCTGTTAGGGACAAGATCCTTCTTCTGCTCCAGAGCTTCTTGAGTTTGTTTCAGCTCATTTTGCCTTAATGTGTAAATGATTAAATTACAAAATTACAAAAACATCCCTGTTAACAATAAAGCTCTTTCACATAACTCAACCAAGAAAATGTAAGCATTATAAATGTATTTTTGGTAGAATGTTAGCCTGTTTCACCATTCACTTTCATTGTATGAAAAAATGATGCAATAGACCTTAGTCAATGTAGCGATAAGTTTATTTTTGACAGGAATGAAAACAAGGTTGTGAGGGAATTACAGTGCATTTAATGGATCATACTGTTGTTTAACAACATACTGATGAAAACTTTCCAAAAAAAAGTTGTGAAAAGTTACATGACAGGACCTTTATCCAGTGTGTGCCATTGTAAAGACAGTAAGTCTCTCATTTAGTAGTTTGAGCTCCTCTGTAGCAGGACACGGTGGAGACACTTTCAGAACCACTTGAGTACATCTGACATCTTCAATGATTGGACAGTCTGGTTTTGAGTGAAGCAAACAGCTTCATTACATCCTTTTTTATACAGAAGAATGCAGGAACCTGATGCTTTTCATGGTCTTTTATGGAAACCATAAATTTAGTGCTTTGACTCCTACATGACATCATAAGCTCTTTAAATGTTTTCAGATGTTCTCTCATTTTCTCCTTGATTCCTCCAGTGAGCCATGATTGAGACGCCACACCAGATTTCTTCTGTGGATTTCTCATCATTTGAGGATTCATGTAATTTTCTTGTTCATTAAGAAACTCATCCATCTGCTCAAGAGAACTGAAATTGTAACAAAACACGTTCTCCACCTGAATATCTAACAAATATGAGTTTAAACTTCTGTTCACTTCGGCTCCAAAGTCCATTAACTGTCGAAGAAACTCATTAACAGTGTTCAATTCTTTTTCTTTCACTGTGATCCACTCTTTCAGACTCTTTTCATTGAATGGAGACTCATCATGAGCTTGTAGAAGATCCTTCAGAGCACAAGACTCTTTCTCACAAGCTTTAACTGACTGGATCACAGATTTGATTCGGTCACTGAATTCTTGACGGTACATTTGGCAGTTTTGCTGCATATCTTTTATTTTCTTATGAAGTGCACTAAAAGTTGTTTCTCTGGTGTTTTCCAGAAGTTCACTGCACTTGTTTTCAGTCCAGTTTAGATTTTCGATAGCAGACTCTTTGGCCTTGATGAGATTCTGGTTTATGACTGTGAGACGCGTCACATCACTGTCTACGGTGTAGTTGAGTTTTCCCACTGCTGCACATTTAATATTGAACTCAGTATCTGGTCTGAGATCAGTCAGAGTAACCCCATATAGAAGGTAACATTCCCTAAAAGTTCTCTAAAAGTGATGAAAATTCTGAAGCTTTACAGAACATTCACATGATGATTCACTGATTCTGACAATGAAACACTGATGTTCTGCTGCATGTTGCTTTATTTAAAGACAGTAACTGTGTAGTTGTTGATGCAGTGATACAGTAAATGCATGTGCTGTTGTGAACTAATGGTTTACTGCAAGAGTTTTGCATTTTTAAGAAAAGGTTTTTTTTTCCCTTAATTTTACAGTTTTTGTTTGAACAGCCACTTTTGTTAGTTAATTTAACTCTAATTTTCAATTCAATTTTTTTGACAAGGGCAGCAGGGACATTCTGAGAACATTTCCAAATAAATTATGGTTCCCTAAACATTCAGAGAACATCCTGAATATTCTGTGAAGGTCCGCCAAATAACGTCCACCAACCCTTAAAAGTACTCCACATCGTGACCGTCTCTTAACGTACTGGGAACGTAACTAGACAACATCCTTTACACCAGTGGAGACGATCTGAGAATGTTCTGGGAACGTAAAATTTCTAGCAAATGACACTCTACAATTGTATGGAATTATGACATTTGCATGGTGGTCAAGTCCACAAAACTGTAGTTGACAAATTGAAGCATTTTATTCATGTAAACTATTTATTGTTTGGATATTATATATCTCAGAGCTCCTTGTTTTTCTTCTTCTGCTCTCTTCATGATGTTTTCCAGTGTTTTCACCTTTCCAGGTTCATTTATTTCCTTCAGCTTCTCAATCAGAAAATCAATGTGCTGAAGTGTGAACACAGATTCAGCATTTAGAGCGATCATCTCCAGAGTTTCCACACAGTGAAAAGCTTCAATCACCAGCTTTATTTTCTCTTTCTCTAATTCTTGCAGTTCTTCTTCCAACTTCTTGACCAAAGACTCATCGTTCCTAATCTTACCGTCATATTTCTTCTTTAACTCTTCATATGTTTTTTTCTCTTTCTTTGTCTTTGTTACATATATTTTTGCTTCTTTGACATGTTTGCTGTAGTGGCATTTATTTGTGCACACTGTACAATGATCACTTTCCATCATACTGCACCATTTGAGATTACTGGCCCACCAGCATCCTGGGTAATGACAGTTCTCCTCACAGATGGTGCAGCATGTGGCCATTTTAGCTACAGAGCGATCAATATCAACCTTCTCTTGGTAGGTGACATCAACATCATACTCAAAGTTTTTATTGTTCTTGATATATTCCTTGTTCTTCTCCAGAGCTTCCTGAGTTTGTTTCAGCTCATTTTTCTTTAGTTCTGTCTTTTCAATACGTAATTTTAGATTGGATTTTTTTGCCTCCAACTGCTTCCGTTTCTGTAACACATCTCGCGTCATCTTCAGGATTTTTTATTGTGTCAAGAAACTTGAACAACTGTTCTGTTCCTTTAAAACTGCGATTCCATGATTGATTCAGCCTCAGTTCATGTTCTTCCTCATCTTCCTCATCTTCATCATCTTCATCATTAGCAACGTCTGACTGACAGTTGTCAAACCGGAAATACACTGGCTGATTCTTGTCATTCACTGCACACTTGATTTTAGCCTCTTCAACAGCCGTCAGGGCATTTTTAGGTCGAGCTCCAGTTGAGTGTGTGAAGAGCAGGACAATGTTTTCAGCAATATCTCTTCCAAATAAAGACTGAACAGCATCAAATATGTATATTTGTCTGTCAGAGAGACGGTTTTCGGTTGCATTAATCACCAGACACACTGCATCTATTTCATGAATCCCTTCTGCAGATGTACATAAACTAAGCAAACTCTCAGCGATCTGTTTATCATTGTGAATATCACGAGTGTCTCCATATCCTGGAGTGTCGATGATTGTTAAATGGATTGGACTCTCTTGTAGATAAAACTCATAAACAGTGATGATGGAGGTCTGACTGTGAACTGATGTTCGGACACTCTGATCATCTGTGATCTCAAACCAAACCTTGTCTTCTCTCTGAACACCCAACATGTAGTTGATCATCACATTGATCAGGGTTGTTTTTCCTGCTCCTGTTTCTCCCACCATCAGAATGGTTTTATGGGGTTTGTTTTTTATGGGTTTGTTTTTGTCCCTCTCTCCAAATAATGTTTTTCTATATGGTTTATATTGATTCAGATAGTCTGTAGTTGTTTGAAGATTATATCGAGCAGGATTTCCATCTTTAATTAAGTTACATCTCTTTTTGATTTCATCAATTTTGCTTGATTGATTTGCCCTTGCCATATTTTTTTCTCTGAAATATTAAAACAGAAAACATTATTTTACCTCAGTTAGACTACTTTACATGATGATTTCATACATTTTGAAATACAAAGATGATTATGAATGTACAAAGTAATTAGTAATAGTAACTTTGTTTTATCAAGTGCTCTATTTTCGCACACTAATTTTGTACTTAATATACTAAAAATTCTTCTTTAGTACTTCTTAAGATAATCTTGAGAACATCTAAGTTTACTCAACTGTGCTATTTTGAGACAGCATGATGAAATATGAATTAAAATGTGCTTTTAATATGCCCAGATAGCAAGCAATGATCAAAAAAATGTTAAATCAATGTTAATGTGACAACGTTAACAACGTTAATCAATATCACTTTTGCACCCTCAATTAATGTTGAAAAAATGTTGAAATTTCAACAAAAAAAAATCAATGGTAATGGCATTGAATCAGTGTTACAATGTGACGTTGGTTCAACATCATGCTTCCACTCTCAGAAATGAAGCACAACTACAACTGACTTAAAGCCACACGGACTGAAATCAACTGAAGATAAAAGAAAATCTAACTTTACTGTTGGTAATCTCAGCACTATCAAGCCTGTTATCAAGCAGAATCAATGAAGGAAAGAAGAAAAAAGACAGAAATGTAATTTGAAGTTACTATGATAGTGATTGGTGTTTGTTAGCCTCTTAACTTTTTTTGCAGTTGTAACAATTAAGTATTATCATTAACTGTTAGGGTTAATAATAGATAGGTCTGGATTTGAGGACTTCTGTTTTAGGGCTTTATAGGCCAGTAGCAGTACTTTATTATTGATATTGAACTTAATGGGTAGCCAGTGTAGAGATGATAAAATTGGTGTTATATGATCATATTTTCTTGACCTGGTAAGAACTCTAGCAGCTGCATTTTGCACTAATTGTAGCTTGTTTATTGAGGAAGCAGGACAACCAGCTAATAATGCATTACAGTAATCTAGTCGAGACGTCATGAAAGCATGAACTAACTTTTCTGCATCAGAAATAAATAACATATTCCGAATCTTAGCAATGTTTCTGAGGTGGAAGAAGGCTGTTTTTGTAACATATGAAATATGATTTTCAAAGGACAAGTTGCTGTCTAATATAACACCCAGGTCTTTAACTGTTGAGGATGGAGTAACAGAACATCCTTCTAAATGCAGATTGTAGTCTGAGAGATTCTGTGTACAGGTTTTTGGCCCAATAAGTAATACTTCAGTCTTATCTGAATTTAATAGAAGAAAATTACTGTAATCAAAAAGTTTTACATCTTTTAACACACATAATTTAGAGATTTCATCTGGTTGTGTTGAAATATATAACTGAGTATCATCGGCATAGCAGTGGAACTAATTCCATGTTTTCTTATAATATTACGAAGTGGCAGCATGTATATTGAAAATAGCAGAGGGCCTAACACTGATCCAACACTCCATAATTTACTGACATTATCTAAGATTTTTCCCTGTTGAAATATACAAAATGGTAATGGTCTGATAGGTACGACCTAAACCACCTTAATGCCTGTCCCTGAATACCAGTATAATATTGTAGTTGATCTAAAGGCAGGAACACACCATGCCGACGGTCGGCCAGCTAAGTTTTCTCAGTGTGTTCCGCACCATCGGCTGAAGGTGGTCCTTGTCTGAAACGAAACAATAGTGTTACAAATGATATTTTCCACATTGGTAGAATTTTGTGTTTTTTCAGTACTGCTCCAATTCCTTAAGATTGCAATTTCAGTCTATTATCAAAAACAGACATATTGATCAACTTTTATCAATGCAGAATTTTTTTCCAACACCTAAACAGCCAACTGCTGAAAAGAAACTCAACAAAAGTCAAGGGTCAAGAGCTCAACTAAAGCATACACTGATCTCCATGATGATGACTTCAAACCAAACATTTTCAATAAGACATCAACATCTAAACTTCTGTTAATTCTCAATAAGAGCTTCTGTAGGCGTGTGACAGAGATAAAGTCAGTCTGGTTAGTAATAAGTGAAGCTGGTAATGCTGTTTGTGGAGATGTTTAATCAGATCTTGAATGATTTAATGTCTTTTATCTTCAGTTGATTTCATCGAAGGTTGTGGCTGAAGTCGTAGTTCTTGTTGTTTCTCTGTCCTTCAGTGATTCTGCTCGTTATCACCTAATTATCTCATTAACTCCAGCATGTTTCTGTGTTACATTTAGAATCATGTAGTGTGCACACTGAGCAGTGTTCAGTTCATCTGGGCTAACCCAAACAAACGATTGCGACAAGATATGGTTTATGTGTGTTTTTCAAGCCATCTCAAGGTATTTATTGACAATAAAGTATATGAATAATGCAATGCTAATTGAAACCTTTTTAATGTTTTTGGAAGAAGTCTCTTATTTTATTTATGTGATCAAAGCTGAATTTTCAACATCATTACTCCAGTCTTCAGTGTCACATGATCCTTCAGAAATCATTCTAATATGATGATTTGCTTGTGGAAACCATGATACATTTTTTTCTGCTCTTTGTGAGCTGCCTACCCAAGCAGACTGCCCACATTAAGCCCATGATGGCCCATTGTGGGTCAGCCCGTTCGGGCCCAGAGCAACTTTTGTACCTTTGGGCCCATGCAGGTTTTGTGTAGGCAGCCCACTTTCGTTTCCCACGCCATGTTTGGCTGCTTTTTAAAATTTAATGTGAAATTCAATAAGACCTTCCATTATACACACAGAAGGAATAAAAATTAATGAAAAATTACAGTAATTCATTTTTATACAAAAAATTACTGTATTTTTTATGCAGTATTGTACTGTTTTCTTAAATTACATACAGATGTATGTACAATTACAAAAATAATCTGTAATTAATACAATAACAAAACAGTTAGATGATAAAACAGTCAAATGATTGGCAGCAACGGTCGCCAAACAAAAACCTTAAAGGGGTAGTTCAATGCGATTTCTCTTTTTTAACTTCAGTTAGTGTGTAATGTTGCTGCTTGAGCTTAAACAGAATCTGCAAAGTTAAAGCACTGAAAGTTCAATGCAAACGGAGATATTGTCTTTAAAGTTATGGCATTTTATTGCCTACAAAAACGACCGGTTTGGACTACAACGGGTTGGTGACATAATAAAAACTCAAAACACGCCCCCGGGAACACGCAACAAAGTGGGCGATGCCATGTGGTGCAGCATGTGGAAGCGAAGGAGACACCGGATGCAAGCAGTGCGACGCATCAAAAGATAACAGAAGAACCCATTATAATCTGTGATATTTTCTACACTGGATGCGGCGCTGAAGACAGCTTCCAGAATCTACACGAGTTCAATGCTGGATTTGCACAAAGGCTTTTACTGAAAGATGAAGCAGTTCCCACTTTAAAAGCAGAAGCTGCTGTTTATTAGCTTCAAACTGTAAGTACGTTTTATTGTTTGTACATGTCTTTTAAACGTATAATGTTAGTTCTGTTGCTATTTTTGGTTGCATCAGGGACGTTAACAAAGAGCAACTCGTTTTTGCTTCGCTAGCAAGTTAGCTAAATTCTGCAAACACCAACAACCGTCTATGTTCATAGACAAACAGTTGTTCATGCAATAAATTAAAAGCTACCTTTACAAAAATGGCTACAGTAAAGCTTTAATCAGGATAAAACTGTATATTCAAAGCTAACAAACAGCAGTGACAGCTTATCTAAACACTTTGACACAAATAAAAAAAAAAATGAAATACCATTCAGAAGCGTCCTTTAAAAGCCGCGATTGCAGCTTGACCCTTTTCGTCTGGGTTTGATTCGGGCTCAATTTGATACAGCAATATAGACGCCATTATTTACATTTTCACTGAAGCAACGGATGGTAAGGGGCGTGGTGTTTCCAGATGCTTTAGCGAATCATGATACACTGGGCCAGCTACCAACCTGCTAACCCATCTGAGCACATTGCATATTTCGGAGGGTGTGGCTTCATAGAAGCAGGAAGTCAAAGTGGAAACAGAAGTGTAGAATAAAGGTAAAATATATGAAAATACAGCATTTTCAAAAAAACCTAAGCATTAAGACATGTTAAACTGTGCCCCAAAAACCCAATCAAGCCTAGAAAAAAAACACTGAACCACCCCTTTAAAGCAAAATCTCCTTATATAAATAAGTGGAAAAACACTGTCACATGACTGGCAGCAACAGAACATTAACACAAGGGGCACGTTCAAGCTCAAACCGGTGCGCAAAGTTTTGTACATTTTCCAGGTTGAACGACATGTTTCCTAGAAACGGTCTGCAACGGTGTGCAACGGGTTTGAGATGCATTTTCTCTTGTTTGGTGGGCGTGTCAAAAATGTCAGCCCAATCAGCGGCAAGATGTATATAAACCACGCGGTATTAAAGAGACAGCTCGCACAATGGGTATTAATGTAACATAAAAATACTATACTTATATATTTTGCTTTTGTATTGTGAAGTGACACTTTCATAAACTTTTCTATACTCCTCTGATTATATAATGGTAAATATTACAATATCAAAGCACAACAACAGTGATCAGCAATATTGATAAGCCTAATACAAACAATACAAATAATATTGTGTTTCTCTTTTTTCTGTTCTTCTTCCTCTTTCCTGCTGTGATCCTGCTTGTTAAGAGCAGGTGTTTGAATGTTTAAAAGAATGTTTCAGGAACACCATATTAACCTTTAAGTGAAGTTCTATTAAACATTATGGAAACTGGAAATTTTTTTAATCAAATCAGCATTCCTAGAATGTTGAGATTTTGCTTAAAAAAATTAAGTTGAAAGGAACATCATGTTTGGAAAACTTTCTTAGAACAAATAATTGTTAGCTGGCTTGTTAGTCAAACTATTTTATATTTACGTTCAAACTGTGCATATTCAGCATTTAAATTGAATGAATTGCACGTTAAGTCATAGGACAATTATAAAATGAATATGAAAATATCATTTGCAGCTTAAAAATCATCCTCATTTTAAATGTACAGCAGTATATATTTAACAATGTCTGGCAAATGTTTTATTGGGGTCTATAAAACTCTTTTCCCGCCATTGATGGACTATTCTGCCTTTCCATGTTTCACTGTTATACGGTAGGGGGCGCTATTACACATCTTCTGAAAGCATATGGAATCTCCTGATCAAAACAGGTGAAAAAGTAACAGACACAGTCATATCATATGTAATCATATGCATATGTAAAATAACACGACAAAAACGTGATTGTCTCAGCTTTCTGCTCAAAATGTTGCTTGTTTTTATGAAACTTACTATATTCAAGTGTTGATAAAAAGAAATGAATGAAGCTAGAATAAAACTGTATATTCTGGGGACCGTTAAACTTTTATGAAAATTACCAACATTGCTGGCAGTGGCTGCATGGCAACTTTTTTTCAAAAACACTGTCAGGAAAGAGTTAAATAATCTTTTAATGGTCTATATTTCACAGATTACTTAAAATAAAAATAATTAATTATACATTAATTAAATAATACTATACTGTCAGTATGCATGTTGTTCAGAATGAGAACAGGCATAGTCAAAGGGGCCATACACGACAAATATAAAAAATGTATCTCCTAATGGTTTAATATTATTACATTTTTTTTTTTACAAGATATACGTCCAACAAAGATACAAACCAATTTTCAATTTCATGGACCATGTTTGCAGAGTTATATATTTGTATTTTATTTTATTTTTTAATCCTCTTAATGTCCTATCTTTATTCATCAAGCTTGGACTTTGTGTTCATCATAGGATAACTCATAAAAAATATTATTCTAAATATCTATCTATCTATCTAAATAAAGGTATACCTTTATTTATTTATTTCTAGCTCGATTCCAAAGTTATAATCCAAAACTCAAATTGTGCATACATGGGCAACTGAGCAGTGGTGCACGAGTTTGAGGTGTTATAAATAATTTTGTTACATAAATGATCTTGATCAAAAAGATTTCATATGGATGCAGGATGGTGTTCATCTTGGAATCTTTTGGAATCAATGTTACATTTAAGACAGATAACAATGATAAATGATGTAGTCTTACCCTTCTGAAGACAAATGAGATTCTTATCTGGCTTGAAAGTTGGGGCTCTTCCAGGTTACAAAGTAGTTTCACACTTTTAAAAATTTAGACATTATATAAATAACATAAATATTGGTTTTTACTGGAACATTAAAACTCTCCCTCTTACTGTGTTGCCATATTTTGTTAGTGTTGGTTTTTAAATATTATATCAAATCATTACTTAAGATCACCATTGGTAAATTTAATTCAAAAATAGCCTATATGAAGAGCAATACAAATAGTTAGCAAACAATATGCATTGTTATTTACTTCACTGTTTATAAAATATTGTAATTAGTTAGTCCTTAAGTTCTGTGAAAAACTTCTTGACAGTGATCAGACAATTTCGCAAAAGATCATAGTCCTGTAAAAAATGATATACTTACAATATTATCTGTGCTTTTGTCTTTTGTAACTGGTAAAAATGAACTAGACAAATAACTAGATCAGAAAGCTGATTTATACTGAAGCCAACGCCCATTTTCTGAAAGTCACATGCTTTTTAGGAAAATCATAAGGTGGGTTTGATGGTGATCGACGAGGTTAAGAAGTGTTTTCGAAAGTAAGCATGGTTTTCTGTTTTTTGAGCTGAATTCACATTAAGATGTATAATTAAGTAGATTAAAAAAAACATTTTAACATTTTTGCAAGCTAAATGAAACTTGTACTATTATATGAGATCTTACCCTATTAAGCTTCCTTCTTTTACACAAAATACTTTCTTAGAAAAAAATGTGTTCAAATTAACTCAAAATGATTTAAACATCAGTGTGAGTTTAGAGACAAAACTTGTTAAACTTGGTAACTCTGACACATTCACTGAGTCAATGATTTTAACACAACAAATGTGTCAGTGTCAACAAATGTGTTTGACAGACACACTACAGCAATCAGGGAAACTACAGATATCTTAAAAGTTAAGAGTTCATCTAATGAAAACATCAATCACCATCATGGTAACCTCAAATAAATCAAACATGAGAGTTAAACTTCTGTTAATTCTCAGTAAGAGCTTCTGTAAGCGTGTGACAGAAATAAAGTCAGTCTGGTTAGTAATAAGTGAAGCTGGTAATGCTGTTTGTGGAGTTGTTTAATCAGATTTTCAGAGATTTAATGTCTTTTATCTTCAGTTGATTTCATCTGAGGCTGTGGCTGAAGTCAGTTGTACACTGTAAAAGATTTTGCTGAAAAATAATGGTAATCTACTGACAGCAGGGTTGCCAGTAATTTACTGTTAATGTACAGCTCTCCTACTGTTAATTTACAAGTTTCCTTCTTTACAGTATGTTGCCATAATAATACAATGGAAGGCAACACATTTCATTTGGAAAAAAACGATTGCTTCAAACAGTTTGATTAAAAAAACTAGTATTTATATACTTATTTCATTTGAGTACTCTAAAAAGGAATATAGCTACTTTACTTTTACTTTTCTTTAGCTACATTGTTAGCAACTGATGTAATTTTTACAATACATTTTACAACAACGCATTGTATTCATGTTTTAACTATGCAAATGCATGATGGGCAATTTATGGACAGTCCTGTAATATTATTGTAGCTACACTGTAGAAGCATTATTTTACAGCCACCGCATATCAAAATCCTCAGTGTTAATTAATTAATTAATTAATTAATTAATTTTAATCCACACTCAAGAGTATGAAAAGATAACACTGAATCAGTGTTGAAGTTAATTAGGTAATTAAGTGATTAATAAAGTGATGATTGAGCATTAGTTATGAACACCTGCTGTTAACAAGCAGGATCACTGAAGGACAGAGGAACAACAAGAACAGAAAAAAGAGAAACACAAGAACTACAACAGACTTCAGCCACTTGAAGATAAAAGACATTAAATCTCTGAAGATCTGATTAAACAGCATTACCAGCTTCACTTATTACTAACCAGACTGATTTTATTTCTGTCACACGTCTACTGAAGCTCTTATGTTGATGATATATTGAAAATAAGTTCTGGCTAAGGTCACTATCACAGTGATTAGTGCTTGCTATAGTTAGGCAGTTTGACTCTTGACTTTTTACATTTTTTTCTGTGTTTGTTATAGTAAGAACAACAAGAGAAAATGTTGGTTGATGTTGTAGATGATGTTGGCTTGATGAATATAATCATCATGTAATAGCCTCATTTACTAATTTTATTCAGAGTCTGTTTTTTGATAGGTTTTAACAATCCTTAAGAAGGATGTTGATGCACTAAAGCTTGTTTGTTTAAATTAGCTCAAAATTACAGTTAGATGTAATGTAATTTACCTTGACAAACTCATTAAAAAGATCGAAGTCTTCAGCTTCAATTTTTGACCTCTGTTTTTACTCTTAAAATCTTATAGTGGCCGTAATTTGTTATGCTTCAGGAGTTATGAATATGAAAAACGGAGTCGTTACCTTGAGCGTCAGCCACATTAATTGAGAAAAAACTCTAGTGAGATTGTCATGAAAACACTTGACTTAACAACATCCCTCAGGGCTTTTCGCTCAAAAGCATGCACATTTGGAGAAATATTGATTGATTCTCATATGTTTATGTCAAAAACATATACTTGGGATACTCTGATGTACTGTGTTTTCAATCCATACTTGCAGCCAGAAGGCACTCTGTGCACATTTTGTCCACACATAGCACATGATGAAGAACAGGCATGTGACATTTCAGGAATATACACTAACAAGAAGCAACACTCAATAGAACGTTCCATTGCAACGCCGGCGCCCAGTAGCGGCCCTGTGTTTCCGCCATTTTGTGGTGAAAGCGAGTCGGCAGTCCACTAGTTTCTATGGCAATATCAGCTGCTTTGTTAAAAAAAAACATACATTTAAAGCTGAAATCCAACATGATTGATGACAACACAGAATAAAATACTATCACTAGTGATCATCAAATCCTTTTAACAGTTTATTTTACACACTTTGTGTTTAAGTCTTCTACTTTTTTCACAAAACCTTTGCTCTCTAGAAACCCAGTCAGTTTGGGTTAAAATTCTTTGAAGTTGAAGTATTAGCATTATAAACACTGAATTAATACAACATATGCAATTAAATTAAGGACATGCATCAAAAAAATTAGGAATTTTGGACAATAAATATATGAATATAACAGCTTGAAATTGCAGTGTTGTCTAATGTCCGTTAAAGCAAAAGTGTTCAAAAGTGTGAATTATGCAATGATGGACACAGCATGCATCATGTTTTATAAGATCATTATGTTTGTAGCGTGATCCATTAAAACATACAATATATATATTTAAATTCAGACCTAGATATTATTATTATTACTCCACTAGGTCTGAAATATATTGTTCGCTGCAACAGGATGATCTTAAATGTATGAATATTATTTACTATTAATAAATGTAAAGTTGCATAAAATGGAAATACTCAATAAGTAGGCTAACTACGTTACCTCAGATGGATGAAGGTTGGATCCACAACTGGTTAAATAAAACATATATAAGACGATACAACATTTACTGTAGGAGCCATACAATTTACCAAAAGCTGTTCTATTGCGCTTCTGATTTGGCAGTGAAATTCGCCGATTTTGGGTGTTGTAAGATGTCCTGATATCCTGATATTGCTGAGTTAGATGCATTCCTGGGTCAACATATTTTGATTCCTGGAACCATTCAGTTCTGAAACATTTAGTTTAAACCCTATAACCTAAACCCTACCCATAAGTTATCCCAAAAATCAGAGGGAAATGATAGATGAAGAACCACTGATGAAGAAGCACATTCTGATTTAAGCCTAAACTTGACCATAATCTGTAAACTTGTCCCTCAAATCTGATTGGTTGATTTGAATGTTGTTCCAGGATCAACAAAAATGTTGACTTAGGAACATGTTGAACTCAGCAATATCAGGTTATGCAGGATGTGAAGGATTCTTTGGTCCAGTTTGTATTTTCAGCCCATAATTGGCGGCCGCGCCACCGGAGCGACATCTAGTAGCTGTTGCTCAAAAAGTATCAAAGTGTTGCCTCTTGATTTCTAAGCTCTTTGGATCGCTATAACATGCAGATACTAAGATAATGAAAGATAATGATGATAATAATGAAGATAATAAATGCACGATTGCAACAATATATGGTTTATTTGTGTTCTTCATGCCATGTGGGCTTTTTTTATAATAATAGATTATAATGCAATGCTAATCGAGATAACTTTTCTCATTATGCAGAATACCATGAAATAATGTATTTTCGGTCTGATTTTTGATCCGAAGCCACATCACATCAGTTTTTTTAAGAAAAAATAGTTTTTGCTTGAACAGCCACTTTTGTTAGTCAATTTAGCTTTAATTTTCAATTAAATTTTTTGACAAGGGCAGCAGGGACATTCTTGGAACATCACAAATAAATTATGGTTCCCTAAATGTTCAGAGAATGTCCTGAATGTTCTGTGAAGGTCCACCAAATAACGTCCTCCAACCCTTAAAAGAACTCCACATCGTGACCATCTCTGAAAATACTGGGAACGTTACTAGGCAACGTCCTTAACACCAGTGGAGACGATCTGAGAATGTTCTGGGAGCGTAAAATTTCTAGCGGGGAAACAACTGCTGCACTGACATGTTTTAAGCCCATTTGGAGAGATAAAACATGGTCTTGGACTAAAAGTGAGATCACTGTGTTCACTGGTCATCTAATTTTTTCTCTATGATTCACAACATGGACATTTACAGCATAATTACAGAGAAGAAATCAAGCATGGAGATAAGGTCCTACAGAAGACTCCTGGGATATCCTATGTGCAACAAGTCAAAAACAACAAACAGAAAACGAGATAATACGAGAGAAGTGGACTGAAATTGAAGCTCAGCCAAGCTATGAGAACCTCAGAGGCTGAAAGAAGTTGAGAGAGTCTGGTCAATAGTATGTCTGTGGACTCAATAGAACCCCCTCCTAAGGGGACATGTTGATGATGAGCCGAGGTTTTCCAGTGTCACAAACTGGAAGCGGAGACAGCGATTCACAGATCCAGGTTCATAGTGACTGTGTACACCAAGGAATGA
>JAOTNS010002406.1:0-23676 GCA_028476615.1 Culter alburnus | reverse complement strand
AAACCTATGAATAATTAATCTCATCTCATTCAGTGGAGCTCTGAGTATGATCCTAGCCAAGCAACACAAAGTGGCTGGACATTTCACTACCCATCTGTTGTAACTGTATACAGAAAATGCATGTACTGTGTAAAAGAAATGTATGTTTTAATTAGGGTTCCTATGGAATAAGTGAGCGAGCTGGTTCTGTAATTAGTGCACAAGAGCAGGTCCAGCTGTAATTATGTTCGCATCCCTGGAAGACTTCACACTGGAAAAATATGGGTCGCTTCAAGCCATCTGATTAGCTTGAGCTAATTGATTTGAAAAACTTTGTATGTTTGGTAATACCATTAATATACACACACTACACAATTTGTTCTGATAATGTGCAGAATGTGTGCGAAATATATTCTGCACATTATCAGAAGCTTTATCAGATCAAAAACCGTTCTTTTACAACGTATGAGTTCTGGAACAAAACCAATATGGGCATGTGCCTTTATATTGTTATGTTTTGTACATACAAAAGAGGGGGAGGTGGTACTTGCACCTGCACTAGACAATGTGACACATAACAGACCTGAAATACATTTAGCATCTGTCAGGAGAGTATATAGCACAGCATTAGATACATTGATAAGACATGGCAAACTGGACTTTGTAGTGAATCTAACCAGGCCCAGTGCACCGTGTACTAGCACACTGTGAATTCTGTGGCTCAGTATGGTAATGTTGCCAAAATCATGATAGCGGCTCACCGTGAGGTCACTTTCTATAATAGGCAAACAGGAGCGATATATCAGCTCTATAATGTAATACATTCCATTGACCAGAGCAAAGCAAATACTTTATCTGTTGAATCTACTGCTCTTTCTGTTACTAGTTATTTAAACCCACTCAGAGGTTTCCCTATAAAGGAGAACTATGAAATCAAAAATGAAATCTTGACATGCAGCACAAAATGCACATTATTATACAACAGAGCAGTGAGAAGTGTTGAATGTAAAATCATATTTTTCATTAGCTAAAAGCACAAACTCAAACGGGTATAGTAAAGTCTTTCTAGATTGCCATGCTGTATTGTTGTATTAGGGTCATTGACGAATAAGGTTTTTAAAAGTGTAAAAACAACAATGGAGATATAATTAATTTTGTTTTATTAAGTGTTAACAATGAGATTATGTGGTTTTTATAATCAATTAACACTGCTTTTGTCATTTTTTACAAGATTTGACACAAAAAAAGTCATTCGGTTTAACCAAAATTTCAGTTTTACCGAATGACGATATTTTCAAACACTGCTAACAGGATGATCTCTAAGCTAGCAAAAGGACAATCAAACATTTTATATTTAGTACAAGTTTTTAAAATATTAAAACATTTTCCATGTTTTATAGCAGTTGTACCGAATGACATGATGTTTCAGGACATGCGTATGAGCACGTGAAAACAATTTTTCAAATAGTTAAGAGAGAGTTACTTTGCTTCAAGACCATGTGGTCCTTTGCAGGTGTCTGAATGATATCACATCCTGTCACATGATACTGACCGCATGACTTGATCCAAAATGGTCCCTTTATATTGGTTACTCCGAATGACATCAATGAAATTAATTTTACCGGACATTCTTCTCATAACAAAGCAACGACATAATTGTAATACCATTTTGCACTATGTTGATATATGACGTTATAAAATCATGCAAGAATAAAAAAATATATAAATTTATTACATTTAAGATATTTTAATCACAATTAAATGGCTGTATTGGCCTTTGGATGGTTAAACCGATTGACCTTTTGACACTTCAAAATACCTTTATATGTAGCAAATATAATTAAAACCTTTGGATTCAATAAAAGAGATCAAGTTGAACTACCTTACATACTTTGAATGTCATATCTTGTTTTTTATTATTATTAAGGCCTTTGGACAACAAATGACCCGTCACGTCACTGACCCGTTAACGATATATATATATATATATATATATATATATATATATATATATATATATATATATATATATATATATCTCCAGGGCTTGACAACTTTTTTTGCTCACCAGCCACTGTGGCTAGTGGTTTTCCAAAGTTACTAGCCACTCAGCATTTTCACTGGCCACAATTTTGACATCAACACCATGGGGAAGAAAACTACCATATAGATATTTCAATATTATCTCATAATTTGGCAGCAGGTATATTAGGCTGCTGTCACTTTAAGACCTGACACAGATCCATTATACCGTTACACATGCGTTTTCTTTCTCAACTGTTTTGTTCACTTAAAATAACTGACAGTGTTTACGTGAATACTCACCAAGATCGGCATTTTGACATTATTTTGTGTGTATTTGACTGTTTAAGCGCAATAAGCAGCGAAAAAGAACTCAATTTAGTACTGAGAGTCGGCTTGATGTGTGCGCACTTTAGGTGTGAGCACAAAATCTGCAGGGATGAGTAAAATTATGCGTAATCCCACACTGAAATTCAAGCCCTGTAACACCAACAATATTCATCCGGAGCAAATGTGTGTCAACTCGCTGTCGGAAAGATGAGAAAGCGAGAAAGCGCAACTAGTATCATGTATCTATTCAGCGGAAAATGGTTAGCATATTGAAAGCATTTCGGATATTTCAGTATCGATATGTATTGAAAAATCAATATTTTTGACAACACCACATTGCACTTAATTTTATTATTTAAGATGCCTTTTTAAAAGACTACAATTGAAAAATGTCTATATTATATATAAAATTCAACCCGCCAAAGTGGCTAATAGGAGTGACTGCGTTACACACGCAATTAGCAGGTTGGCGGGTGTTAATGTCAAGCCCTGTATATATGTATATATATTATTATTATTATTACTAGAGATGCATCACTGACAACTGCCTTCAAAGACTATAAATTATTAATTATCTTTACATTATCTAAATGTGATTAAACATGACTAGTAATAACCATACTATGTAACTAAATCATATTTGGCATATGCACATTCACTGTAATAGTCTTGCCAGAGGAGGATGGGCTCCCCCAGCTGAGTCTGGTTCTTCTCAAGGTCCAACCTCCCCGTTCATCTAAACATCTTATGGAGGTTTTGTTCCCTTGCCACAGTGGGATGTTCACTAGGTGATATTCTGTACAGCTACTATGAACGAGATGTAAGAAAACGCACATGCCTATTAAATCATGCACAACCTTATAAGTGAACTACAGCAAGAAAACAAGGAAAAGCAGGCCTGTGGAGCTGTTATTGGTGCTGCTCGGCTGTTTTTGAGTGCATTCAGCCAATATTTTATCATGACATCGCCACATTAAATCAGCCAAAAGCGATGCAGAAGTGCAAGCAGTTGCATATCTGCCATAACGCACAGTATTTTGCTCCAGAGCTCTGTTGCTGTTGGTAGGCCTTGCTCACACTGATGGAAAGACAATGCGGGCATTTTGACAAACGGTACACTATGTACGCCTCCCTGACTATAGCTCTGAAGACTCCATCAAACGATATACACAGTACACAAGCCTATAATGACCCGGCGCTGCAAAAATCTGCCACAGAATTAGATAATTTGTAAGGCGTAAAGGTGTTGACAGGAGGCGCAGGAAAGCTTCTTCTCGCTTTAGTTTGAGCCAGAGCGCAAAGCTTGATTCACGCAAACACCCAAATGCCAATCTTGCCCGCACGTTTTTTTTAAAGCAGACATATAAAATGTAACAGTCTACTAAATGTTACTGATACGAAGCCCACTCCCCACCCCAGCGGACAACGCTCAGAAAATGCAAGCGGTTTCGGATTCGTGACACCGGTGGAGTGGAGCGCCGCGCCGCGCGCCCTGCCTAACGCAAACGCATTGAAAAACACGGGCGTTTCGGCAAAGCAAACGGATGCTCGATTACAAACATAAAGGAAGGAAGGAAGGAAGAAAATAAGAGCTTGTTGTACACTCACCTCGTCTACAGTGATTGTGGAGGTAATTTAAAGGGCCAGGTTCGCGCAGATTGTTACCCCCCCTACCAAACAAACACCACCCCCTCCGTGCACCAGTGTCCACCCAGTCAGTCCCCCCACCACTGGTGACAGCGTTCTCGCACACAAACTTGCTTTTCTCTCCTGGGAAAAAAGCTGAGTCGGTTCTGAGTCAAATAAGGCGGCTCTTCGTTAAAATCGAAAACCAATCAGTTTCGCCTCTCCACCCTCATCGAGTGCCAACGGGTTTGGTTGCGTCCGTCGGTGAACTGTTTCGCTGCTCGATGGGGTTGTTCGGGTTTTGAGCAGCCGAGCGGTTTAAGAAGCACACTTTACACAGCGGTTCATCGACCCAGTCTTCATTAGCCAACACATTTGGGCGCACCGAACTCGAGCCCGTCTTGCACCGCAGAATGCAGTAACGCCTACTGGCCCAAGAGGGCGCTAGTGCACAAAGTCTGTTCACACATGGAGGAAGAGCGACAACAGGAAAACAAAACATATTCAATAATCTTTCTCAGATCTGAAACCAGTTATATATGTTATGCTTACTGACTTTTTTTTTTTTTTTTTTTAGATTATTACCAATTTACTTAAGATATCTCCTACACTGATCTTTTTTCTTTGATATTTTCTTTCTTTCCTTCGTGTGTTGTAGAGCCACTTTCAATTTGTCCTCAAAAAAATAAAAATAACCCTCCTTTGTTATGTCACTATAGTACTTGGTTGTTGTTGTTTTAATGCTAGTAAGTAATCGTTGCTAGTATTTTTTTTAATTTCACTAGTAAGCCTAACTACTGATATATATTAACTAACTAACCTATAGTAGCAATACTATTAGACTACAAAATGTTATTCCACAGTATAGCATCTATTTAGTTAGACATTTTAAGCCTTTGAACAGCTTAGCTGTTAGCTAAGCCACACTCTAAAAATTGGGTTGAAAATGGACAAATTAACCCAGCAGTTGGGTTAAATGTTCACCAAACATGCTGGGAAGTTTATTTAAAGGGTTAGTTCACCCAAAAAAAATGAAATAATGTCATTTATTACTCACCCTCATCATGCCGTTCCACACCAGTAAGACCTTCGTTCATCTTCAGAACACAAATTAAGATATTTTGCTGAAATCCGATGGCTCAGTGAGGCCTGCATAGCCAGCAATGACATTTCTCTCTCAAGATCCATTAATGTACTAAAACATATTTAAATCAGTTCATGTGAGTACAGTGGTTCAATATTAATATATAAAGCGATGAGAATATTTTTGGTGCACCAAAAAAACAAAACAAAATAACGACTTATATAGTGATGTCCGATTCAAAACATGTTTCAGGAAGCTTCGGAGCATAATGAATCAGCATGTCAAATCAGCGGTTCGGAGCACCAAAGTCACGTGATTTCAGCAGTTTGGCAGTTTGACACACGATCTGAATCATGATTGACACAAAAGATTCATAACGCTCCGATACTTCCTGAAACAGTGTTTTGAAATCGGTCATCACTATATAAGACGTTATTTTGTTTTTTTGGCACACCAAAATATTCTCATCGCTTTATAATATTAATATTGAACCACTGTACTCACATGATCTGATTTAGATGTGTTTTTAGTACATTAATGGATCTTGAGAGAGGAAATGTCATTGCTCCCTATGCAGGCCTCACTGAGCCATTAGATTTCAACAAAAATATCTTAATTGTGTTCCGAAGATTAACGAAGGTCTTACAGGTGTGGAACGACATGAGGGTGTAATTAATGACATTATTTTCATTTTTGAGTGAACTAACCCTTAAACTCAACTATTATTTAAAAATTACTGTATTGCTTGCTTAAAATGAACCCAAAGTATGTTGGAAATTAACATTAATAATATATTTAATAAATGAACATTATTAAATTGCTTATTAATAAATGTTCACCTTTTGATTATTATGTTGCCTCTAGTAATTATGTGTCTGATTTTTAATTTCCAACCAATTTTGAGTTCATTTTAAGACTGCCAGTAATCTTTAAACCATAGTTGGGTTAAATAAACTGCCCAGCGGTTGGGCAAACATTTAACCCAATCGCTGGGTTTGTCCATTTTCAACCCAACTTGGGTTGTTTTTAACCCAGCATTTTCTAGAGTGCAGAATTTATTAATTAGATACTAGCAGTTCCTTACCAACTAGTCATTATTCCATTGCTAGAATTCAAAAAATGTTTGAATGTTCATTGAATTCAATCTATACTATAGTATTCTAGTTGTTGCTGGTACCTATTTCCAATACTTGTAACTGTTTTAGAAAGCATTTATTTCCAAGTTTCTCACTATTCCAGCTTTACTAGTACTTTTGATTAGATACTATTTATCAGAATTGTTGCTATTGGAATAAGTAGCCTACTTTAGTAGGCCATCTTTGTAGTAGTTAAATGATACTATAGAAGAAGTTTAATAACAAAATAGAAGCTAGCTAAAAAAATAGCACTTGGTGGCATAGTAAATAAAGATTTAATTCACCAAAAACTCATTTACTCACCTTCATTTCATTCCAAACCTCTATGACTTTCTTTCTTCTGTGGAATAAAGAAGATATTTTGAAGAAACCTTGTCAGTTGCCACTGACTAACCATTGTATGGACAGAAACACTGACGCATTTATCAAAATATGTTATTTCAAGTCATTCAGCTTTGGAATGACATAAATGATGGGTGAACTATCCCTTTAAAATACTCCTCTCAATGCAGTTCCCTTGTGTATTGCTATTCCATTGGTATTATTGTTGCGTACACAACTGCAAATACAGGCTTCAGTGGGATGTGTTGCTTCTTCGAGTAAGCCCTAGGTATGTGTTTGATACTGTAGGTGGATCTGCACCTCCAGGCAAATTTGGCACTTGGCACCGGATCAGAGTGAGCCAGCCTTAAAGCCCTGCGGTTCTCATCTGAACTAGGCCTTTCAAAGCTTTGAAAATGCAGACTGGGCAGTTTAAGAGTAGACTGGACCCCGTGGCAGTTAAAAAGACATTATTTAGTGAGGCAGCTAATATAGTGTAGTGGATTGTTAATCTAACATAATACCTTTTTAAGCACAGAATATTGAAAGAGTGTCCAATGGGAGTTTACATTCACTGTCCGATAAACAGGAAGTCTTTCAGATTTGAAATCTGAAATTTAAAACAAAAAATATTTCAGGCCTTTTTAATTATGAAACACATAAAAACAGACCCATGCATATCCATCCACTAGTTTTGTGCTAGTAAATGTTAATGATGTTTAGCTTTATCTGTTTGCTTTGAGACACTCTACTGTTTTATTCAAGGACTGTGCAGACGATTTGTCTCTTCTTTCTGCTTCACTTCACAGCCTCCCTTAGGAGCCCCAGGATTCTCATTGTGCCTTTGGATTCTCAAAGGTCCCAAATGACTTGTGCTAACATTTGACTTGGCACAGCATAGTTGCTGTATTTTTATAGTGGGATGTATTAATAGTAAATGGGGATGGAAAATACTTTACTGCATTGGCGTTATGTCTTCTGGAACATGAAATTCTGCTGATGGCAGTATATTTTCTATATCATTTTCTCATGCTTTTAAGTCATGCAGTTCTCTCTCCTCTCTCTCAGATAGCAGCAGTCCATCTCACAGAAACTGCAATACTGCTGAGAAAGGAATGAGGTGATGCAGCTGTTGGGAGGCGGAGGGCAAATAGAGAGAGAGAGAAAAGAGAATGAAACAGTGGATCACAGTCACAGGAGATTTGATTCATGCAGGTTCCCTGGCAGACATTTTTTCGTTCTGTGCTGCTGGTTTCATTCTCAAAACATATAGTGAAGTTCCTGATTCAACTTGCCATGTTTCTGCTCCCTCCTTGCAGGTTGCCTGCATGAGATACACAGTCAGTAGATTCAAATCTTTGCAATTGGAAAGAAACTGACAACTCAGTTTACATTTTGCATTAGTGTAGGGTTTGCACCCAAAGCCCATATGCATACAGTATATGAGACAGTAATTGCTTGTTGCTCATGTGTTTTTCCCCCTTCATATTCTGCATTAGATTGTCATGTACTATAAAGGGTTAGTTCACCCAAAAAAAATGAAAATTCTGTATTAATTACTCACCTTCATGTCATTCCATACCTGTAAGACCTTCATTCATCTTCAGAACACAAATTAAGATATTTTTGATGAAATCTGAGAGGTAGATGACTCGCCCATAGACAGCAATATAATCAACACTTTCAAGGTCCAGAAAGGTACATCATTAAAACAGTCGACGTGACTGCAGTGGTTCAACTTTAATGTTATGAAGCGACGAGAATACTTTTTGTCGGCAAAAACAAAACAAAAATAACGGCTTTATTCAACAATATCTTCTCTTCGGTGTCATTCTTATACGCTGTTTACGTCCAGTGCTTCCAGGTTCTACGCCAGAACGCCGACTCATATTGGTCGGCTCCACACGTATGCATCATGCTCCTCACGTGATCAGCCTCTGCCAATAATGAGTCTGACAGAGAACCTGGAAGCACTGAATGTAAACAGCGTATGAGAATGACACAGAAGAGAAGATATTGTTGAATAAAGTCGTTATTTTTGTTTTGTTTTTGCGCATAAAAAGTATTCTCGTCCCTTTATGAACCTTGAAAGTGGTGGTTAAATTGCTGTCTATGGACGAGTCATATACCTCTCAAATTTTCATTTTTGGGTGAACTAACCCTTTAATTATTAAATGATAATAATTTTTTATTACCTTTTCCCTTGAAACAGTAAAGTAAGGAATATCTCTTAATGCTTCTGTAATTGAATTACAGTTACTTCTGATGAAATTGCATGATATACTGTATAGGCTAACAATTCTATATAAAACAATAGTGGATTTACATTGAAATTTAATATCTAATGTTAAAGATTATGTTATTAATGTAACCTTCTATCTTTAAATACTTTGGTCAGTTCAAGAATAATCTATACAGTTTTATATTATCTATTTAAAATAATTAAAAGAGCAGTTTCATGTCTGTCATTGTATTGTTCAACTGGTTGAGGTTGATATAGGATTTAAAGGTGCAGTGTGTAAATTTTAGCAGCATCTAGCTGTGAGGTTGGGAATTGCAATATAGAGAAGCTACGGTGGCCAACAAGGACAAAGATGTCGTCATCTGAGACAGCAGAGAGTAACCAACAAGCAAATGCACTCTGTAGAGCAGTGTCCATTTAGGGCTACTGTAGAAACATGCTTGCGCAAATGCCAACTTAAAATTTAAGGGGACCCGCGGTGTATGAGATAGAAATGACTCATTCTAAGGTTACAAAAACATAACAGTTCATTATGTAAGGTCTTTATACACCACTGAAAACATAGTTATGTATATTATATTGCATTTCTGTAGATCCTCCTAAAATTTACACAGTGCACCTTCAATTATTAAAAAGTAATGCAATACTTTTTAGAGAGAGTAATTAGTACAGTAATAGAAATACATTGCTATATATATCTATAATATATATATATATATATATATATATATATTATATAGTTATTAGTTATATGAAATGTATTTGTAAGCATTGGACTTCTGGAACCTATATTGAATGATTATAGAAATCATTTTAGATTCCTTAAATTAGCCAACATTTGTCTTAATAGCATCCATTTCACGCTCTTCTGCAGCACTTACACTTAGAAAGGACTCTTTAGACTTTTATTTTAGACTTTTTAGGACTCTTTCAGATAGCTTTACACTGACTTTTCAGTCTTCTTTGTCCCATAAAACCCTTGACTGCGTGCAGCACAGTTCAGGCTTTACTGAATGTGGCTTATGCATTACTGCTTTGTAAATTTGAGTATCCACACCTGGGTCAGCTGAAAGTGTAGTGCTCCTCATGATGTTGCCATGGAAACCAGGTTTAGCACATGGGGCTACATTCAGATGATTTGAGGGGGGGAGAAACAATAGTTTGATTTAATTGTTTTTATTATGAAAATCAATTTGCAGATTTATTAGAGAATATTTGCAGCTATATATCTATACATATATTAGTACATGTACGCAGTATTTTCCTTCATTTGGGATGCGTGAGCACAGCATACCATGTCTTAGGAAGACTATTGCTAAAGGACATATCATACATAGTAGTTGCTAATAGCTATAATTAAAAAGAACTTTTGTAAAATATTGTACAAACAAATGCAAAGGATTTAAGTTGAAAAGTCAATCAAATGCAAAGGATTTAAGTTTAAAGTCACTTCACAGTTTGTTGCTCGCCCTCATGCTGGCTAACATCAAGTGGGACCATGCGTATCTGAACTATGAAATGGAGGTCATCATTTACATACGTTTCACAGTACATTCCATTACCCTTAGGCATTTAAAGTGCTCACTATGTGTAAACCAGATTTAGGATACCAGCGGAAAAATGCATGAATGAGAATCCAGATAGATTTACAGAAAGTCCCCTGCGATTAAGCGGCAGGGGACTTTCTGTAAATCTATCTGGATTCTCATTCATGCATTTTTCCGCTGGTATCCTAAATCTGGTTTACACATAGTGAGCACTTTAAATGCCTAAGGGTAATGGAATGTACTGTGAAACGTATGTAAATGATGACCTCCATTTCATAGTTCAGATACGCATGGTCCCACTTGATGTTAGCCAGCATGAGGGCGAGCAACAAAACTGTGAAGTGACTTTTAAACTTAAATCCTTTGCATTTGATTGACTTTTCAACTTAAATCCTTTGCATTTGTTTTGTACAATATTTTACAAAAGTTCTTTTTAATTATAGCTATTAGCAACTACTATGTATGATATGTCCTTTAGCAATAGTCTTCCTAAGACATGGTATGCTGTGCTCACGCATCCCAAATGAAGGAAAATACTGCGTACATGTACTAATATATGTATAGATATATAGCTGCAAATATTCTCTAATAAATCTGCAAATTGATTTTCATAAATAAAAACAATTAAATCAAAACTATTGTTCTCCCCCCCTCAAATCATCTGAATGTAGCCCCATGTGCTAAACCTGGTTTCCATGGCAACATCATGAGGAGCACTACACTTTCAGCTGACCCAGGTGTGGATACTCAAATTTACAAAGCAGTAATGCATAAAGCCACATTCAGTAAAGCCTGAACTGTGCTGCACGCAGTCAAGGGTTTTATGGGACAAAGAAGACTGAAAAGTCAGTGTAAAGCTATCTGAAAGAGTCCTAAAAAAGTCTAAAATAAAAGTCTAAAGAGTCCTTTCTAAGTGTAAGTGTGCAGAAGAGCATGAATGGATGCTATTAAGGCAAATGTTGGCTAATTTAAGGAATCTAAAATGATTTCTATAATCATTCAATATAGGTTCCAGAAGTCCAATGCTTAAAATAATTACAAGATAACTAATATTAAACTATATATATATATATATATATATATATATATATATATATAGATAGATATAGATAGATAGGGCAAGATATTGGGAATGTAATTCTATTACTGTACTAATTACTCTCTCTAAAAAGTATTGCATTACTTTTTAATAATTGAAGGTGCACTGTGTAATTTTAGGAGGATCTCTACAGAAATGCAATATAATATACATAACTATGTTTTCAGTGGTGTATAAAGACCTTACATAATGAACTGTTATGTTTTTGTAACCTTAGAATGAGTCATTTCTATCTCATACACCGCGGGTCCCCTTAAATTTTAAGTTGGCATTTTGCGCGCCATGTTTCTACAGTAGCCCTAAATGGACAACTGCTCTACAGAGTGCATTTGCTTGTTTGGTTACTCTCTGCTGTCTCAGATGACGACATCTTTGTCCTGTGTTGGCCACCGTAGCTTCTCTATATTGCAATTCCCAACCTCACAGCTAGATGCTGCTAAAATTTACACACTGCACCTTTAAATCCTATATCAACCTCAACCAGTTGAACAATACAATGACAGACATGAAACTGCTCTTTTAATTATTTTAAATAGATATATAAAACTGTATAGATTATTCTTGAACTGACCAAAGTATTTAAAGATAGAAGGTTACATTAATAACATAATCTTTAACATTAGATATTAAATTTCAATGTTAAATCCACTATTGTTTTATATAGAATTGTTAGCCTATACAGTATTTCATGCAATTTCATCAGAAGTAACTGTAATTCAATTACAGAAGCATTAAGAGATATTCCTTACTTTACTGTTTCAAGGGAAAAGGTAATAAAAAATTATTATCATTTAATAATTAAAGGGTTAGTTCACCCAAAAATGAAAATTTGAGAGGTATATGACTTGTCCATAGACAGCAATTTAACCACCACTTTCAAGGTTCATAAAGGGACGAGAATACTTTTTGTGCACAAAAACAAAACAAAAATAATGACTTTATTCAACAATATCTTCTCTTCTGTGTCATTCTCATACGCTGTTTACATTCAGTGCTTCCAGGTTCTCTGTCAGACTCATTATTGGCAGAGGCTGATCACGTGAGCAGCATGATGCATACGTGTGGAGCCGGCCAATAATGAGTCGGCGTTCTGGCGTAGAACCTGGAAGCACTGGACGTAAACAGCGTATGAGAATGACACCGAAGAGAAGATATTGTTGAATAAAGCCGTTATTTTTGTTTTGTTTTTGCCGACAAAAAATATTCTCGTCGCTTCATAACATTAAAGTTGAACCACTGCAGTCACGTCGACTGTTTTAATGATGTTTCTGGACCTTGAAAGTGTTGATTATATTGCTGTCTATGGGCAAGTCATCTACCTCTCGGTTTTCATCAAAAATATCTTAATTTGTGTTCTGAAGATGAACAAAGGTCTTACAGGTATGGAATGACATGAAGGTGAGTAATTAATGACAGAATTTTCATTTTTTGGGTGAACTAACCCTTTAATAGTACATGACAATCTAATGTAGAATATGAAGGGGGAAAAACACATAAGCAACAAGCAATTACTGTCTCATATACTGTATGCATATGGGCTTTGGGTGCAAACCCTACACTAATGCCAAATGTAAACTGAGTTGTCAGTTTCTTTCCAATTGCAAAGATTTGAATGATCTACTGACTGTGTATCTCATGCAGGCAACCTGCAAGGAGGGAGCAGAAACATGGCAAGTTGAATCAGGAACTTCACTATATGTTTTGAGAATGAAACCAGCAGCACAGAACGAAAAAATGTCTGCCAGGGAACCTGCATGAATCAAATCTCCTGTGACTGTGATCCACTGTTTCATTCTCTTTTCTCTCTCTCTCTATTTGCCCTCCGCCTCCCAACAGCTGCATCACCTCATTCCTTTCTCAGCAGTATTGCAGTTTCTGTGAGATGGACTGCTGCTATCTGAGAGAGAGGAGAGAGAACTGCATGACTTAAAAGCATGAGAAAATGATATAGAAAATATACTGCCATCAGCAAAATTTCATGTTCCAGAAGACATAACGCCAATGCAGTAAAGTATTTTCCATCCCCATTTACTATTAATACATCCCACTATAAAAATACAGCAACTATGCTGTGCCAAGTCAAATGTTAGCACAAGTCATTTGGGACCTTTGAGAATCCAAAGGCACAATGAGAATCCTGGGGCTCCTAAGGGAGGCTGTGAAGTGAAGCAGAAAGAAGAGACAAATCGTCTGCACAGTCCTTGAATAAAACAGTAGAGTGTCTCAAAGCAAACAGATAAAGCTAAACATCATTAACATTTACTAGCACAAAACTAGTGGATGGATATGCATGGGTCTGTTTTTATGTGTTTCATAATTAAAAAGGCCTGAAATATTTTTTTGTTTTAAATTTCAGATTTCAAATGAAAGACTTCCTGTTTATCGGACAGTGAATGTAAACTCCCATTGGACACTCTTTCAATATTCTGTGCTTAAAAAGGTATTATGTTAGATTAACAATCCACTACACTATATTAGCTGCCTCACTAAATAATAATGTTTTTTAACTGCCACGGGGTCCAGTCTACTCTTAAACTGCCCAGTCTGCATTTTCAAAGCTTTGAAAGGCCTAGTTCAGATGAACCGCAGGGCTTTAAGGCTGGCTCACTCTGATCCGGTGCCAAGTGCCAAAAGGTGCAGATCCACCTACAGTATCTAACACATACCTAGGGCTTACTCGAAGAAGCAGAAACACATCCCACTGAAGCCTGTATTTGCAGTTGTGTACGCAACAATAATACCAATGGAATAGCAATACACAAGGGAACTGCATTGAGGAGTATTTTAAAGGGATAGTTCACCCATCATTTATGTCATTCCAAAGCTGAATGACTTGAAATAACATATTTTGATAAATGCGTCAGTGTTCTGTCCATACAATGGTTAGTCAGTGGCAACTGACAAGGTTTCTTCAAAATATCTTCTTTTATTCCACAGAAAGTCATAGAGGTTTGGAATGAAATGAAGGTGAGTAAATGAGTTTTTGGTGAACTAAATCTTTATTTACTATGCCACCAAGTGCTATTTTTTTAGCTAGCTTCTATTTTTGTTATTAAACTTCTTCTATAGTATCATTTAACTACTACAAAGATGGCCTACTAAAGTAGGCTACTTATTCCAATAGCAACAATTCTGATAAATAGTATCTAATCAAAAGTACTAGTAAAGCTGGAATAGTGAGAAACTTGGAAATAAATGCTTTCTAAAACAGTTACAAGTATTGGAAATAGGTACCAGCAACAACTAGAATACTATAGTATAGATTGAATTCAATGAACATTCAAACATTTTTTGAATTCTAGCAATGGAATAATGACTAGTTGGTAAGGAACTGCTAGTATCTAATTAATAAATTCTGCACTCTAGAAAATGCTGGGTTAAAAACAACCCAAGTTGGGTTGAAAATGGACAAACCCAGCGATTGGGTTAAATGTTTGCTCAACCTGCTGGGCAGTTTTATTTAACCCAACTATGGTTTAAAGATTACTGGCAGTCTTAAAATGAACTCAAAATTGGTTGGAAATTAAAAATCAGACACATAATTACTAGAGGCAACAATAATAATCAAAAGGTGAACATTTATTAATAAGCAATTTAATAAATGTTCATTTATTAAATATATATTATTAAATGTTAATTTCCAACATACTTTGGGTTCATTTTAAGCAAGCAATACAGTAATTTTTAAATAATAGTTGAGTTTAAGGGTTAGTTCACTCAAAAATGAAAATAATGTCATTAATTACTCACCTCATGTCGTTCCACACCTGTAAGACCTTCGTTAATCTTCGGAACACAAATTAAGATATTTTTGTTGAAATCTAATGGCTCAGTGAGGCCTGCATAGGGAGCAATGACATTTCCTCTCTCAAGATCCATTAATGTACTAAAAACACATCTAAATCAGATCATGTGAGTACAGTGGTTCAATATTAATATTATAAAGCGATGAGAATATTTTTGGTGCGCCAAAAAAACAAAATAACGTCTTATATAGTTGTGGCAGTACAGATTTTCTGCCTCCGTTTTGTTCCTTGTCAAGCCTCCTAAACTATGAGCTCTAGGATTGGAGGAAAAGACTAATTAAAGGGAAAAAAGTATATATGGGCGAGGCTTAGAGACTGATGTCACGTTCAACTGACCAGAGACGTTGCGTTTTCCTTTGGAGGCAGTCCTTGCGGGTGGTTCTTATGTTACCGTTTCCGGGAATCATGGCGAGGAGGTGGGGTGCAGCTACCTGTTAAGCCTGTCGCTAGCGGGCGTTGTCGTCGGCCGGTGAATGCTCTTACTCAAGTTTGGGGACTGGATTGGAGTTTATACTATATTCCAAAAACGTCTGCTTGGTGGTGTATAAAAAGAAAAAAAAACAGGCTGACAACGTCGATGAACCCGAGTCACTCTTAGATACCACCCGTGCTGCCGACTTGGTCAGTGTTGCTTTAATCACAGATATACATTTTTTCTTTCATCTCTCTCCCTCTGTCACTCTCACATACGTATACACCACATTATTATTTTTATTTATTTATTTTTTTCTCTGATGTTTGCATATTTGTTTTGTTTGTTGTTTTGCAAAGTTGATTTATATTGAATAGTAATTCAGTGTTTTTTATTTTTATTTAAAATTATCCTCTTCTTTTGAAGTGTTGTTTGCTCGTAAAATTTTCCAACTTACAATATATTTCATTAAAAGACAAAGTTGCATTCAATTTATTGCTTTTCTATTTTTCTTTATTATATAAATTTATGTAACGGATGGTTAATTTTTTTTTTCTATCTATCCGAGGTGATTATATTATTATTATTATTTGTGGCAAGTGCATACTTGTCTGGCGCCCGAACTAAACGGATTGTTTACTCATATATTTATTTTTTTTTTCTCGAGGTGTTGGGGACTAAGAATCAACTTAGGACTGTGAGCAAATTATTATATGTGCTAATGTGGCCTCGTGGTTAGCACTTAGCATTACCACGCTGAGGACCCGGGTTCGATTCCCCCGACGGACATTTTTCTTTTCTTTTTGTTGTTGGGCACCACCGTTATAGAAGTGGCGCCCGAACAGGGACATGAACTAAATACATTATTACTTGACGTTTTGTGACTGCAAATTTGTGAAAATGTGTGGAATGTGAATATTTGAACATTTTTTGTCTTTGGTTCTTGATGACATTTATGACTAAACTTTGAGAAAAGAAAATCCATCTGGTTGTTATCTATGACTTTTGGAGTGAAAATTTGCATACTGTGGTTTTGGAAAGTGTGAAATGTTTTACAGTGGCCTTTTGTCAACAAACTTTCATACACCGAAAGAACTCTAAAATTGCTTGTGTGATTTGTGTGGGAGGCTTAATTGAAAAAGAAAATGAAATAATTGGTGTTGTGTCATGCTTTGAATGTGTATATGTTGGGGTTTGTTCTTTTTTTATGTTGGTTGAGAAAATGTTCTAATTGACTGAGAAATTGGTTTTTGTTTTTGTTTTTTTTGCTAAGCCCCTGTGCCCCAAAACACACACACATACACACACATTGACTTTTATTTTTTATTCTTTTTCCCTCAACATATCATATACACACCAACATTTCAAGACATGGCCACTACTCCTCCCCCATCTTCCACCTATGTGGATATTGATGCACCAGATGCCCCTAATATTTCCACTCCAAACTGGCCACCTCCTGCACAACCTTCAGGACTTCCTTTACGTGGTCCAACCATGTATAACATTTCCACCCCCTACAGTTTCACCTATCCTGGAACCCAGGTGCAAATGCTCTCCCCTGCTTTAGGAGGCAACACACCAGTGCAAACTCTTACTTGGGCCCCAGAACTAGATAACATGCAACTGTGTACGTCTACTGATGTTTCTTCTCCTTCTTCAATGGCTCAGCGTGACCTGCCCGGCATCCTTCCAACACCTGGAAGGGAAATTCAACAGTTCAATGCTCAGGTGCAAGGTAACTGGGACAATCTAATGGAATCAATGAAAAGACAGGAGAAAACTGTACATGAGCTTACCAAGGTACTGAAAACCTCCTCTTCCCATCATGAGAGTCAGATCAATGATCTTGCAGCCAAGGTGGAGGCCAACAAGCAACAGGTTGTCACTCTACTGACAGCAGCTAACCAACAAGAGGCAGCAGAGTCTGACCAATTGATAAAGGCTGTGAAATTGATTATCTCAAAGGAAATCCAGAAACTGGAATCAAACCTCACTTTTGTGGTCCGGGATAAGGTGGAACAGCTACGGGTTGAGGTTCAACAAGATATCAAAGCTATCCAACACACACTGCAGGGTAACCTTGATCATGTGACCACAAACCTTCAACAATGTGAAACACAAATTGACAAATGTCATACCTGTGTAACTGAGCTACGAAATGATTTTCAAGTGTACAATAAGAAAAATGTTGACCCACAAATGGAAACAACAACAGTTGAAGTTCCCAGTACAACACTTCCTATATCCCAGGCACCAGAGACTGTTTCACCCTTTCAACCGACCCCTATGGTCAAAAGTGACCATATTAAATTAACTTTCCCCACTTTTGGACGGCCTACAGATGATACTGACCCTCTGTTGTACTTAACCAAGTGTCAAGATTTTCTGGCTTTGCATCCTTTGACAGATGCAGACTTGGCTACCTTCCGCACAGTACTGCATGGCACCGCACGTGACTGGTGGGAAGTAAGTCGTTCCAATATAACTACTTGGAAGGAATTTGAGACTGCATTCCTCTCTGCTTTCCTGTCTGAGGACTATGAGGATGAGCTCGCTGAACGTGTCCGCACAAGAGTTCAAGGGGAGAAAGAATCCGTTAGAGACTTTGCATTCACTTATCGAGCACTGTGTAAAAGATGGAAAGCTACTCTAACTGAAAATGAGATTGTCAAAATGATCTTAAAAAACATCAAGCCTTACCTTGCAAGCCAGTTGCGTAGTCGTGTGTACACTGTTGAAGACTTGGTTAAACTTGGCCACCAACTGGAAAAGGATTATGAAGAACAGCTTCGGTACGAAGGTCGTGTGGGCTTTAAACAACAAGCTAATTCACAAAAACCCTTATCCAACCGAGCTGCTGAGAAATCGCAAGTTCAGTGTTGGAGATGTAATGGACCACATCCTCCAGGCAATTGCTCAGGGTATGTACAGCCATCTTCGCAGCAATCTTCTGGACAACAACATTTCACTCATGGAAAGTATTCTCACCACTCTGCAAAGTCTGGGGGACGACCTTCCAATAATGCAGTAACAGCCTCTGAAACCACTGAAACACCCAGTCACAAGCAGAAACTCAGAGGATCTCAATTCCTTCAAGACCAAATGCATTAATGACCATACCACAACAATTAGTTGTCCCAATCAGCATTGGATCCTGGCTGGGAAAAGCCATTGTGGACACTGGAGCGAGCTACACGTTAATCCACGAGAGTCTCATGAAGCAACTTGCACCTCCTGTCCAGCTCCAACCATGGTCCTGTGGACCTCTATATCTGGCTAATGGAAAAGCTGAGAGTCCTTTAGGATGGATAAACATTACTATTAATCTACATGGTAAATCCATTATAATACCTGCTGTTGTCCTTCCTTCTCAAGCTCTTGCCTATGCCATCATTCTGGGTTTGGACTTTATTTTTTTCAGTGGCTTGCAAATTAATGTCAGTGAACAAAATATTCTTTTAAGTGACCCTGCAGAAGAACATCCCTTTCAACCTGGAAATGCCACTGAACCACTGGTTAACTCGTCATCTATGAAGGGAGGCAAAAGAACCAGCAAACTAACTTGACTTTGTTAAGTGCTGTTCCTCCTCCTCAACCCTCTTTGACTCTGTTACAAACTGACAGTGTGGATGATGCAACACTCATTAGGGATGCTGTAAGTAAGGCACATCTAACTATGGAAGGAAAGCAGCAATTACTTCAGATCCTAGAAAGAAATTCACGAGTATGTACTCACCGAACTGGGGCGAACGATGTCCTTCAACATCGCATCTACACCACCTGTCAGGTACCTATTAACAAAGGCCATATCGGATGTCTCCTGTAAAACAACAGGCAATGGAGGAACAATTGGAGGTAATGTTAAGGGAAGGAATTGTGGAGCCATCACATTCTGGTTGGGCCTCACCGGTAGTCCTAGTTCCAAAGAAAAATGGAAAGTTACGGTTCTGTGTAGACTATCGTAAAGTCAACGCAACTACAGAAAATGATGCTTACCCTCTCCCAAATATCACAGAAATCCTAGAATCACTCTCCGGGGCATCCATTTTCTCTACTATAGACCTCAACAGCGGGTATTGGCAAGTGATAATAGACCCTGATAGTAAAGCCAAGACTGCTTTTATCATTCCTGCAGGTCTATATCACTTCAATGTCATGCCTTTTGGTTTAAAAAATGCACCTGCTACTTTCCAGAGGCTGATGGAGACAGTCCTAGGGGAGCTGAGAAGGAAGATTTGCTTTGTCTACATTGACGATATCATTGTTTATTCTCCCTCAGTGGCCCAACATTTCTGTGATCTTCAAACTGTCCTCCACAGGCTGGAAACTGCTGGTTGACTGTCAACGTGGAAAAGTGCAAGTTTTGTCTTTCAGAAATCACTTTTCTGGGTCATGTGGTGAGCACCAAAGGCATCACGGCCGATCCAAGCAAAGTGGAGGCCATTCGTGCTTTTCCTGTTCCCAGCAATTTGAAGGAAGTTCAGCGGTTCCTGGGATTAGCAGGCTGGTACCACCGGTTTGTGGAAAACTTTTCAAAGATTGCTGAGCCCCTCAATTCACTGAAGAAAAAGGGACAGGTGTTCAAATGGACGACACAGTGTCAACAAGCGTTTGACCAGTTAAAAGCATGTCTTACCTCCCCACCGATTCTCGGCCACCCTGATCTTCAAGTTCCTTTTATTGTGTATACAGATGCCAGTGACACTGGGCTGGGTGCTATTCTCACGCAGCGGAAAGATCCGGGCACAGAGGAGGTGATTGCTTATGCCAGCAGAACCCTAACTGGGGCCGAAATCAACTACACAGCAACAAAAAGAGTGTCTGGCAGTTGTATGGTCCTTGGAAAGGTGGCAACATTACCTTGAGCACAAACTTTTCACGGTTGTCACAGACCATTCTGCTCTGCAATGGGTCATGGGATCACCAAAACCAACAGTCGCCTTATCCGATGGGTCCTGAGACTGCAAAAATTCAACTTCGTCATTGAGTACCGTAAAGGGAAATTAAACGTAGCTCCTGATGCTTTGTCTAGGTCACCCATCACAACAAGTTCTCCCATCACAGCCATTTACACCAAGCAACACACGGATCAACACCAAGAGCTTCCAGTGTCTGATGTTGTCCTGTGGGAACAGCATAAAGACTGTGAAACAACAAAGCTATTACAGGCAGTAGCAGACAAACAAAGCCCTCAAATGGACCAATATGAAAGTAGAGGACAAGTTGTATCACAAAACTCACCTGAAGAATGATCAGGTGCACTACAGAGTGTACGTTCCCAGCAGTCTCAGGCCAACTCTCCTTCTGCATTATCATTCTCACCCCTTAAGTGGACATAGAGGAATCTATAAAACCTATAAACGGCTCCAGGAAGTAGCATTTTGGCCAGGGATGTGGTCTGATGTAAAATATCATGTCAGGAGTTGTGTGAAATGCCAAACCCTTAGACACGATAACCAGAAACCTGCAGGGAAACTCCAACAAATTACCACCACCCGTCCAAATGAAATGCTAGGAGTTGACATTATGGGTCCACTACCACGGAGTACACAGCAAAATGAGTACTTACTGGTTTTCGTTGACTATTACTCCCGATGGGTTGAGTTTTTCCCCATGCGTCATGCCACAGCCCAAAGTGTTGCAACAATCCTCAGAAAAGAAATCTTAACTCGTTGGGGGGTTCCAGACTTCATTCTTTCTGACCGAGGCACCCAGTTTGTCTCATCTTTGTTCAGAGAAGTATGTGAAAAATGGAGTGTAGCCCAGAAGTTAACTACAGCATATCACCCTCAGACAAACATGACGGAACGTGTGAACAGATCTCTAAAAAACATGATTGCGTCATATGTGGATGACAACCACAAAAATGGGACCAGTTCTTACCAGAATTGCGATTTGCAATGAACTCTGCCATCCAGGAAACCATTGGAGTAACTCCTGCAGAATTGCAGCTCGGAAGGAAACTGCAAGGGCCAATGGATAAAATACTTCACGGCCAAAATCTCACTCCTGATGCCACTTCCTATGATGTGGTTTGTCACATAGATCAACTGCAATCTCAAGCCAGAGAGAGCTGCAGGAAAGCCCAACACAGACAACTCCGGAACTATAACAAAAAAAGACAAGACATCACTTTCAAGATCAAAGACAGGGTATGGTTACGAAACTTTCCTCAATCCAGTGCAAAACACAATTTCATTGCAAAATTAGCACCGAAATGGAAAGGACCTTACCGGATTTTGAAGCAACTGGGACCTTTAAATTACCGCATAGCATTGGAGGCCACTGGTGAAGATGTGCGCACTGCACATGTGTGCAATCTTAAAATGTGTTTTCCAACAGCTGAGGAGTTGGAGGACCAAGCAAAGAGAAGACTTCACAACTTATTTCAAGAAACCTCAGATGAGGAGGAGTTTTTGGGTTTTTGATCTTTTTTCTTCTAACAACCATGGGTTGTTTCAGCCAGGGGGGGAGAGTGTGGCAGTACAGATTTTCTGCCTCCGTTTATGTTCCTTGTCAACGCCTCCTAAACTATGAGCTCTAGGATTGGAGGAAAAGACTAATTAAAGGGAAGAAAAAAGTATATATGGGCGAGGCTTAGAGACTGATGTCACGTTCAACTGACCAGAGACGTTGCGTTTTCCTTTGGAGGCAGTCCTTGCGGGTGGATCTTACGTTACCGTTTCCGGGAATTATGGCGAGGAGGTGGGGTGCAGCTACCTGTTAAGCCTGTCGCTAGCGGGCGTTGTCGTCGGCCGGTGAATGCTCTTACTCAAGTTTGGGGACTGGATTGGAGTTTGTACTATATTCCAAAAACGTCTGCTTGGTGGTGTATAAAAAGAAAAAAAAACAGGCTGACAACGTCGATGAACCCGAGTCACTCTTAGATACCACCCGTGCTGCCGACTTGGTCAGTGTTGCTTTAATCACAGATATACATTTTTTCTTTCATCTCTCTCCCTCTGTCACTCTCACATACGTATACACCACATTATTATTTTATTTATTTTTTTTTTTCTCTGATGTTTGCATATTTGTTTGTTTGTTTTTTGCAAAGTTGATTTATATTGAATAGTAATTCAGTGTTTTTTATTTTTATTTAAAATTATCCTCTTCTTTTGAAGTGTTGTTTTGCTCGTAAAATTTTCCAACTTACAATATATTTCATTAAAAGACAAAGTTGCATTCAATTTATTGCTTTTCTATTTTTCTTTATTATATAAATTATGTAACGGATGGTTAATTTTTTTTTTCTATCTATCCGAGGTGATTATATTATTATTATTTGTGGCAAGTGCATACTTGTCTGGCGCCCGAACTAAACGGATTGTTTACTCATATATTTATTTTTTTTTTCTCGAGGTGTTGGGGACTAAGAATCAACTTAGGACTGTGAGCAAATTGTATATGTGCTAATGTGGCCTCGTGGTTAGCACTTAGCGTTACCACGCTGAGGACCCGGGTTCGATTCCCCCGACGGACATTTTTCTTTTCTTTTGTTGTTGGGCACCACCGTTATGACCGATTTCAAAACACTGTTTCAGGAAGTATCGAGCGTATGAATCTTTTGTGTCGAATCATGATTCAGATCGTGTGTCAAACTGCCAAACTGCTGAAATCACGTGACTTGGTGTCCGAACCGATTCATTATGCTCCGAAGCTTCCTGAAACAGTGTTTTGAAATCGGCCATCACTAAATAAGTCGTTTTTTTTTTTTTTTTTTTTTGGTGCACCAAAAATATTCTCATCGCTTTATAATATAATATGAACCACTGTACTCACATGAACTGATTTAAATATGTTTTAGTACATTAATGGATCTTGAGAGAGGAAATGTCATTGCTGGCTATGCAGGCCTCACTGAGCCATCGGATTCAGCAAAAATATCTTAATTTGTGTTCTGAAGATGAACGAGGTCTTACTGGTGTGGAACGGCATGATGAGGGTGAGTAATAAATGACATTATTTTCATTTTTGGGTGACTAACCCTTTGAAATAAACTTCCCAGCCCGTTTGGGGAACATTTAACCCAACCTGCTGGTCCTTGGTCCCTTTTCCCTCCCTTTTTG
>JAOTNS010002405.1:0-24127 GCA_028476615.1 Culter alburnus | reverse complement strand
CAAGACACATCAACACGGAACTTTTCACTGTCCGTGAGAATATGATCGGGAGTTGTGGATTCATCTGCTCTTGTTTTCCTTTTTATTTTGCTACTGGTTGCGGTTCTGTATTCTTGGGTGACAGACATTTGTTTAGCCATCATCTCAAACTCTTCAAACTGCTCGCGTAAATTTTCAACGAAAGTTGCAAGTGACTGAAGCATTTCTACAGCTGTCACTAGATCCAGGTCTACTTTTTGAAGAATTGAGCTAGTTTTCTGAAAGTTTTGCAGGATCTTGTTCCATAATATGCATAAAAATGCAGTCTCAAGACGGCCCATTTTTTTCACAAGAGATTGAGCTTCATTTCGAGTAGCAGGGTTTTGACTGTCGTCTGCTGACAAGTTAAGCAAGACATCCATTATCTTTTTATAATGCAGTAAAAGGGCCTTGGTGGCCTGCGCGTGAGCGGCCCATCGGGTGTCGGACAGTCCTTTTAATGTCTCCAGGCGACAGTTTTCGTTTAATTCAAGTCCATCCATAAAAACTTTTCGCCTAGGGGATGCCGAAAAAATTAAAACATGACTGTATAAATCCAAAAAATGAAACTGTCTCACTGCAGCAAGCAACACTGTTCATTCCAACAAGGTTCAGTGAATGAGCAGCGCAGGGTATCCTGTCTGCTAATGGGTTCACCTCCTGAATGTGAGCCCTCAAACCCCTATACAGACCAGACATATTCGACGCATTATCATAGTGTAACCTGTGCGGCTCGCTTATGCCCTGCGTGATGTGCGGCCAGCGACACCGGGTATTAAAACTTGGTCTGCGTTGTGTTACGTTATGTGGATGCAGAGACAGACACGGGACAGCAGGCAGCCGATTCACTGGATCTTTTTACTGTATCATAGAGACAAATAAGCAGCCTCAGATTGAGTGGCCCTTATAACACTCTATAAAACAAATATGATGCGCCTCCATTACCATGTGCTTGTTTCACATAAAAGACAGAAATATACCTCAAAGAATGTAAAATATCAAAAATAATCCCAAGGATAGATAAAACAGTACTTTACACATAAGTTTGGGTGGAAATACAGATATAAAAGATATAATTAACATAAGGATTAAATAAAATTAACAGGATGACAAAAGAAACCTACCTCTTCCATTGAATCACAGTTCAAAAGGGAAGAGGAGGAGACAGGACAGGAAATTAGGTCATACTGTGACCTCGCATCACTTAAAGGAGAAGCGCACCTTTAGATCAGGTATGATAAAACGTATAAAAGAACAATTTTGTGTGAATTATAACAATATTTACTAGTATACTTTGTATACCTGTTACACTCACCCCCCAGAATTTACACAAAATTCCACAAAGTGTAACAAAAACAAGAGCACAGGTCGTGAGAATGACTTGGTCTACACTCCAGAAAAAAAACAGTGAAGACTCTCAACATGAAAAGTTACCCAACTAAGGGATACAAACATGAAAGAAGTTGGCCAAACCACTACACATGTTGTAGGCATACCAAAGTGCCTTTTACACTTTGAAAAACTCAGACCTTTTGCTTAAACAGTATACACATGAGAAAATACATTACACAGTAGTATCAGAGAGCAATGCTATACACAGATTTAAACATGAATAACAGGAGATATGGACTCCACACCAAGTAAGGTCTCGAGTTGAACCACTGACTCAATCAGCCTACGAACAGGCTTAATTACTCTACCAAGCCTGGTAATGTAACGATTGTCAGGGTTATTGTCAACCACAGGATCGTACAAATCTGTAGAAACAGGGACAGTAGGTGAAAAAGCACTAGCTACAGTGTCAGGGTCAACAACAGATAAATCAGCTTGTGCTTCAGAAACATCTTGAAAAGAATGAGATGAGACCCAAGAAGCTGTACAATCATCATCACACACAGCCATGTGAGAAATGACAGATAGAGACTCTGCATGTGACAAAGCATTAGTGACAGGTATTGTTGGCTCAGTTACATCACATACAGATCGAGAAGGTGAGGAACAAGGACCATCACCAGCACATTCACCAACAGAAAACTCAAACTCTGTTGTGGGCAAAGGAAGAAAGTTAACTGGCAACAAGAGATTCCGATGTACCACTTTCTCATGACCAGATCGGTCACGGATCTTATAAATGTTCAGGGAAGGTTTTGAAGCGACAACAGAGTACATGGTGGGTTCCCATTTATCGGCAAGCTTCCGTTTACCTCGACAGCCTTTGTTGGCGATGAGAACTTGATCACCAATTGACAGAGGCAATCCCTTGACTCTCTTGTTGTATTGATCAGACTGATGTTTCTGTTCTGCAGTAGAATTCTTTTGAGCCAGCACCATAGCAGACTGTAGATCACTGACGAGAGATTGAACAGTCATTGTAATCACAGACTGACTCATCACGAAGCACACTTGAAAACATGAGGTCAACAGGTAATCTCGGCACCCTTCCAAACATCAGGTAAAAAGGGGCAAATCCAGTTGTTTCATGGGCAGTGCAGTTATACACGAATGTCATAGTTTGCACTAACTGTGGCCACTTTTGTTTAGATCTGGGTGGAAGTGATCTCAACATGTTACCTAATGTTCTGTTAAACCTCTCAGTTCCACCATTTCCCATGGGGTGGTACGGGGAAGTTCGTGACTTGTCGACGCCAGCAAGATCAAGGAGCTCTGCTATCAGCTCGCTCTCAAAATTTGCTCCCTGATCCGAATGGATACGCTGAGGGAAGCCGTAAACACAGAAGAAGCCATCCCAGAGTTTCTTCGCAACACTCTTAGCCGATTGGTTCTGGCATGGAAAAGCGTGAGCTAGCTTGGTGAAATGATCCGTGATTACCAAGACATCCACAGATTTATTGTGCCTATCCTCGGCGGACCAGAAATCAATACAAACGAGCTCCAATGGGGCAGTAGTCTTGATGCTCTCCAAGGGTGCTCTTGCAGCTGGCTCTGGAGTTTTACTCAGGACACAACGGGTACAAGTCTTGACGTAATCACGTACATCACTTTCCATCCCAGGCCAATAAAACCTCTGGCGGGCTAAAGACAGTGTACGTGGCTGGCCCTGGTGACCAGCCAAATCATGAACACCAGAGAGAGCTTGCTGTTTCAGGGATTCAGCAGGACGAACTGAATTCTCTTATGCTTTGTGAGTGGATCATTGATGGCTCTGTACAGAATGCCATTGAGCAAAAAGAGTTTGTCCCACTGCTTTAAAATCCTCAATACACGCAAATCCTCATTCACACGCTCGCGCCTTGAAGGTCTGCGCTTCCTGGTGACATAGAAGGATACCCGTGAAATAACTGCGTCATTGTGCTGCTGACACTGCAATTCGGACAATGAAAAAGCATGGGAGACATCTTGACAGGCAGGAATTAAAGAGCTCATGTGATCAGCTAGGGACGTTGCTCTGGATACTGCTCCTAAATCCCAATCACCACAAGACGACAAGATGGAATACACATCCTCAGCAGTCGTAGAAACATCCATTTCAGAATTTTGATCGCGTTCAGTGCCAAGTGTTTGTGGCTGGCACGTGAGATGGAATGCTCTCTGAACAGAATCATCTTCCACACTGTGTACATGCTTCAGCAGCTCGGAGTAAGGCTCGGTCAGAATTCGCTGACTCACCGGCTTGACAAACGGGTCGCGACTGAGCGCATCTGCCACAACATTTAGCCTTCCAGGGATGTACTTGATCTTAAAGTTGTACGGGGCAAGTTTTGAAACCCAGCGCTGCTCACACGCATCCAGTTTAGGTTTTGTCATGATGTACGTGAGCGGATTATTATCGGTCCATACAGTGAACTCATGGCCTTTATGCCAATGGCTGAACTTGTCACATACGGACCATTTCAAGGCCAAGAACTCCAGCCTGTGTGCAGGGTAATTGGCTTGGCTGTGGTTCAAAGACTTGCTGGCGAACGCTATAGGACGTGCTTTATCCTCGCCATCAGTGACTTGAGAGAGCACTGCGCCAAGGCCGTTCAACGATGCATCAGTGCAGAGGATGAAGGGACGCTCAAAGTCAGGGTGGGCCAACACCACGCTTTCGACGAGGGCTCTCTTTAACTCCTCGAAGGCGACATCACAGTCAGGAGTCCAGTCTTGAGGAGTCAACTCTCGGAAAGTGCCATTACTATTACGACGACTTGTACCTTTCACCAAACACTTTTGACCAGCAGTCAACTTGAACAATGGCTTTGCGATTTGTGAGCAGCCAGGGATGAAGCTTTGGTAGTAAAGAACCATGCCCAGAAACGATCTAATTCTCTTCGGCGAAGGTGTGCTGCCATCCTCTTTCATTAGGTTTTTCTTCTGAAAGGCAGCAATGACTGCAACCTTATCTTCATCCACTGAAACTCCTGAACCACTGATCACATGGCCCAAAAACTTGATGGAACGCCTAAGGAAGTGACACTTTTTTGGAGCCAACTTCAAATTACTAGCTCTCATCCGTGCAAACACCACTTCTAAGCGTTTCAATGCCTCTTCTTCAGAACGGGCGAAGACCAGCAAATCATCGAGATAGCAAAGGAGGCTGGAAAAGTTAAGATCTCCAAATACGCTGAGCATCATGCGCATAAAGGATGCTGGACTGTTACACAGGCCCTGGGGGAGACCGTTATATTCATATAAGCCCATGGGCGTTGTGAATGCTGTGTAATGCCGATCAGATACATGGAGTGGGACGTTATAAAATCCAGATGTTAAGTCCACAGAGCTGAATAGAAGATTGCCACCAAGAGCGGCCAGGCAATCCGCCTGATGGGGCAAAGGATGCGCATCTTTTATGGTCTTTGCATTAAGCCAGCGAAAATCAGTGCAGACCCTTAACGATCCATCCTTCTTCCAAACCATTACCAAAGGAGATGCGTACTCGCTAACTGATTTGCTGATAATGCCTTTTTCTTCCATTTCTGAAAGAACTTCTCGCAACTTATGGTAGTGGGCAGGAGGGATTCGGCGGTAGGGCAGACGGAAAGGACGTTCATCACATAAATGTATCCTGTGTACGAAGTCTTTCGCCTCTCCACAATCAAGTCGGTCAATGGAGAAAACATCACGATAAGACACGATAACACTTGCCAACTTCTCCTTCCATAAGTCGGAGACTTCACCTCATCGATATTAATGTCTTCCAAGCCGTACTCGTGCAATAACCTAACAGGATCGACAGATGGCACAGGCTTGGGGAAAGCCATATCAGGAGCATCATGAGATCTGCACAGGCTTTGCGTGACAGTAACATCCTCCACTGCCAAACAAGGAGACACATCAGCCAGCTTAGCATTGCGACGAAGAGTTATTGGAGATTGTGTGGGGTTCAAAATCTTCATCGGCACCCTCGATCACCCCACATAGGGCTCACTATGTCCCACAAGAACATGACGGGGTGCTGAACGTGAAGAAGTGGGTTCAACGATGACTGTGCTTCCCGGGGAAACATTAACATTAGCAGGAAGTTTTCCCCAGACCAGGTGTTCACTTCTGGGAAGTAAGGTAACTGCTTGACAGAGCTTCACTGTGCCGAGCTTAACAGGCTGGCGAGGACCAGACCACCGAGAAATGCAGCTCAAAAGCTCAAGGAACTCTTCAGACTCAGGATTGCTGTTTTCACATGAAATTACTTCCCAGTACTTCTTTTCAGCTTTCATCTTCTTAAGCACACATTTGATAACGTTACTGCCGATGATGAACTCATCTTTCTGTCCAGGCACTACTAAAAGTAGGTACGATGAACTTGAATCCATAGACTTCGATTTCCAGGTCATATGTGCACTTAGGCTGAATAGTAAGACCACCACAGCCCACTAGGACCACGTTACCAGGAACTACTGAAGGTTGCGAAAGAACTCCTTCGGCACGCAACTTGGATTCACTCTCCGTACTCAGGGTGCAAGCCATACTGCCAGAATCTAGCAAACCATTCAGTACAGACTGGCCACTGACAGTCACAGGAGCATAAAACAGTTCACTAGCTCCATCGATTCTCTGAGATCCCACATACAGCACCGTTTTATCAGGTGGCTGCAACTTGCAACTATTTACAAAAATCTCATGTGGGTCCGACTCATCTTTTAGGGGAAGTACATCACCGCCCATGCTACCCCCTTCCACACACGGGCTATTTAGTTTAACTGAGTGGCAGAAGAACGCGGCTCAAAGCTTGTCGTCTTTGGACAATCACTCTTAAAGTGTCCAGGCTTGAAGCAGTTACGGCAAAGCCTCTGCCGCATGCAATGAGAATGTGTAGTGTGCTCTTTAGATCGACATACTTTACATGCTGGGCTCACACTAGGCTTGGGGTCTGATGTTGTGACGTGACATCCAGGATTGGACGAGGACAGTGAGGCAGTGCAGAGAGACAGAACTTTATCCATCATGCCGACTAACTGTTGCATACTATTGTTAGGCGTAAAAGGGGACAGCGTTAGGGTTGAGTTGACCATTCGAACATGGTGACTGACCTGAGGGTGGTTCAGGCTGTTTGGGCGAACTCAATACAGGATCGTCACGGACAGTCACAGTGTCCTGATGGCAGGCGAACACAGGTGAGTAACGTTGGGTTCTAGCAGAAGTTCTTTTCAGGTTCCTGCGGTGACAATCCAGTCGTTCTTGAACCTCAGCAGCACTCCACTGTTCGGCAGGCTTGAACTGAAAAGACAAAGCAAGGCCAGGATCTGGACAGTGAGAGACAAACATCATAACAGCTTCAGCTGCAGGATCCTCAACACACTTGTTGCGTCTACGTAAACACTCATCAGCCACATCGATCGCCTTATTCAGCCGTATCCAGTAGTCCATTGGACTCTCGTCCACCTTAGGAAGAGTGTTGTAGAAGTCAGCCATAGGCATGTTCGAGTAAGTTAACTCGCTGAAATTACGCTTCAGTATATCAAACACTGTGGCGGGGAGCACTGCAGTAGCCTGCCCTGGGAAGCTACGTAAGGACACTTTGACCTGCTCAAAATGAGATCAGAAGCAGTTTCATCAGTGCATTTCTTACTGTTCAAATAACTGTACATCATGTCCTCCCATTCGTGCACAGTAAATGAATCACTTCGATCACCTCTAAAGAATGGTGGAGGTGTCACATCATGTTGGACAATCACTTTCAATTTTGACGTATCAGCACAGTCATCTGAATGCTGCACATTTGACTTGGACTGCATTTGGCTGGGTTGTTGTGTTAAGTTGAGACTGGCCAAAATGCTCTCACCAATTTTCTGAGCTAAATCAGAAATTAAACCACCTAAAGACTCTGGAGTAAAAACATTATCAGCGTTTGAGTGTGCAAAAGGTGTGGAACAGGCAGTAGGGCCCACTGAGGCACCAATAGCTGAATCAGATGCATGTACATGGTCAATTTCTGCATTAAAGAATGCCCTTCCCCTCCCAAAACATTGAGGTGAGGTATCAGACATTTTGTCAGGACGACTATACACAGCCCCACTACCCCTGCCTACTGGAAACATGGCGTTAGGTTGTTGCACAGAGCTAAAGTTATCTTGACTAACAGTGTCCTCAAACATGACTCAACTTGAATAGTAAACACCGAGAGATATGCAGAAAATGGAATTAAAAGCACTAAAAACACAACATAGTATGCAGAAAAATATATACACTCTGTAGAAATGCATGTAATGAGGCTCTTTCAAAGCAGTTCAGTGTGACGTCTCACGGAGAGAAAAAAACTTACGTATGTGACGAACACCATAGACTGTAAAAAAAAGGACGAACACACAAAAAAAAACTCCGTTATAATGAGCGTGCAGCAGCGCAAAGAACAGTTCAGCATACAGTTGCACGGAGAGTGAGAGAGAGAAAAAAAATGTTCCACGTGACGATCAAACTCCTTTATAATGAGTGTTCAGTTTCACGGAACAGTTCAACACACATCAAAGTGTATATGCAGCGAATAGTAGTCGATAGAAACAAAACAGTCCTCAACCATACCTCACAAAAAGCAATCGTTCGATTAAAGCCGTCCTACTTGATATGAGCAGCAGATACAGTGAACTGGTCGAGCACAGGTGACGAGATGAGACGAGCTGCGGCCTCCGCGGTCAGCGAAACACTCCTCCAGCGATTCGGAACAGCACACTCGTCGTCTGTTGAAGCAGCAACTCCGGCGATCGGTGAACAGCCGATCATGCGAAACCCAAAGGTTCACGGCACCACGTGTAACCCGTGCGGCTCGCTTATGCCCAGCGTGATGTGCGGCCAGCGACACCGGGTATTAAAACTTGGTCTGCGTTGTGTTACGTTATGTGGATGCAGAGACAGACACGGGACAGCAGGCAGCCGATTCACTGGATCTTTTTACTGTATCAATAGAGACAAATAAGCAGCCTCAGATCGAGTGGCCCTTATAACACTCTATAAAACAAATATGATGCGCCTCCATTACCATGTGCTTGTTTCACATAAAAGACAGAAATATACCTCAAAGAATGTAAAATATCAAAAATAATCCCAAGGATAGATAAAACAGTACTTTACACATAAGTTTGGGTGGAAATACAGATATAAAATATATAATTATCATAAGGATTAAATAAAATTAACAGGATGACAAAAGAAACCTACCTCTTCCATTGAATCACAGTTCAAAAGGGAAGAGGAGGAGACAGGACAGGAAATTAGGTCATACTGTGACCTCGCATCACTTAAAGGAGAAGCGCACCTTTAGATCAGGTATGATAAAACGTATAAAAGAACAATTTTGTGTGAATTATAACAATATTTACTAGTATACTTTGTATATCTGTTACACTAGCACTGGCCCCTGCAGTTTTTAATATCAAGATTCATCTCATTTAGAATCCCTGATACAGACTTGAAAAGTGAATCTCCCGTGTGACTAAATATGGGTAGAAATTTTAGAAAGCGTTCGAATATTTCCCCTTCTGTAGAAACATAACGTACCACAAAGGTGAGCTGGTCCACATGTGCCAAGTCGGGGGTGGAATCGACTATTAGGGAAAAATATTTAGAGCTCTGTATTTGAAGAATTATTTCAGCTTGAACTCTCTGTCCCATCAGTGCAATAAATTCCTCGCATACTGTGTTAGATAGATAAGATGCAGTTCCCCTGCCCTTATTTCCATATGTTCTCATGTGTTCTGCAAGAAAAGGGTCAAACTTGCTAAGAAGTTCAAGTATCCCTAAATAATTGCCATTGTTTGGAGAACCGATCGTCTCAACGTCTCCCCGGAATGCAAGGCCGCGTTCTGAAAGAAACTGTATGACCGCAACCACCCGTTTTAGAATTTCTTGCCAACATTTCTGCTCGTCTTCACATTGCTCTTTCAGTTCTGCATCTATTCCATGAGCCTGTGTCCGTGCCAACCATGTAAGCATGCCATTTCTATGAGGCTGACTTGATTCATGTTCCTCCGCACGCGCGCACGCATTTTTCCAATCACAAAAACCGGAGTGAGAAAAAGAACTCGCAGACTGCCCAAATAACCGACAAAGAAGCAATACACGTTTCCAGTCGAAGGAGAATAAACAAGCCATTCTCTTTGCACAGTTTCGCCATTACGCATAGAGCGAGTAAACAAGGTTTTGCTTAAACACCTCTTCTGGTTTTTGTAAATTCGCTCTGATGCATGGAATGGTGCGTCTTTATTTTGACACAACAGGGATGCTTTTATGTCCTTACTAACCCAGTAAGAACGCAATTCCTCGGGTGACAGCAAGGCCCCAACAAGCAACATCAGTGGATGTAATGTGTTCTTTAATAGGAGAAAACTGCTGGCCTGTATCAGTTGCATCATCATCGTCACCTGATTCAGAAGTGCTGGCAGAAGGAGGGGGTAGGTAGCGGCCTATATTCGGCCTATCTGTGGCCGAGGCCGCCGATGTCTCGCCAGATTCGCATAGCTCCGCGGCTGAAGTTGTAGCTGAATCTGATAGGGAATTAGTCTCGATGTCTTTACCTCTGTCGGCAGTGTCAGCTATGGGTTCTTCTGAATTTTTTTTAAAGAAAGTCGTAAGCTTTGGCATTTTTCTCAGAGTTTCTTCATTTCTCTGTTTTTGTTGTTGCTGCTCTTTTCTCTTTTTAGCGCCACTGTCATATTTTCTTAGGCCTACATTTTCGTTCGACATGGTGATGATGTCCTGTATTTACTGCGTGTCCACTGTGAATCTTGATTTGTGTGTGGCAACGATGCTCTATGTAGGCATAATTACCTCGATCATATCTTGTTTTAAAATGCAAAATAATTTTTTCTCGGGGGCCCCCTAGTGTTCGGGGCCCTGGGCTGCAGCCCATGTTGCCCATTAGGATAACGCGACCCTGGCAAATATCAGTAAAACAAACATGCATTTCAGTGTATAATGACAAAACGGGAAAAATCTGTAAAAAAAAAAAAAATACAGACCATTACCTGTAAATTTACATTTATTTTTAACAGTGCACCAGTGCATTGATGGTTTTGTAAATAACTAATAAAACAGATCTTAGTGAAACCTAAAAATGTTCTCCGGTGACATTAGAACTGCTGCTCACTGGGGAAAAAAAAAATCATGACCCTTAAAAGATCAACAGAGCAGCTGCCAAATTACCAAAGGTTGCACTAACTGTTTTTTGCTGGTCATTTACAGGATATCTGCACTTTATTTGACAACAGCAAAAGTGTTCTTTACAGTTTCCACAGTCATGATAGACATCTAAATGTGGTTTCAAGCCTGCTGATCATGAAATGGTCACCATTTGCTGGAGTAACAATGGCAAGCTTACAGGACAAATCTGAACTATTATTTTTTGATTCTGAATGTTTATGTTAAATGAGTTCAGTTCCTTGGAGAAATCAAAGTCTCCATGTAAAAAAATAAAAATTCAAAACAGTTATTTTAACATAGCTATTGCTATACTCTTAATTTCTTCATGGGTGAACTTAAGTAAAGAGTGCGATTACTTGTGTGATTTCCAGTAAAACTAAATGCAAACAAAAAAAGCAAACAAAGAGAAATAGCAGTTTGGACTCTGAGGGTCGCGGAGGCGGGTATAAATCTGAGCTGCTGCAGGTTCACAGACGCTCACAGGAAGAGACACACAGACAGACAGGATGGACGTGAAGCTGCTGTGGCTGACTGTTGTTCTTCTCTCCTCACCCCTCCTCACACTGTGTGACCCGCTGTGAGTATTAAACACACCGTTTGCTCATAGAGTTACTAACAGATCTGTTTTGATCTGATTTGATCTCCTCAGGTTTGTTCTGTCAGCTCCTAATTTGCTGAGAGTGGGTTCCTCAGAGAACGTGTTTGTGGAGGCTCAGGATTATTCTGGAGGAGCTTTTGATGTAAAGATCACAGTGAAGAAGCACCCAAGGAAAGACAAGGAGATACTGTCCAAAACAGTGAGACTGACTGCAGACAACAATTACCAGATCCTTACAGATATAACGGTGAGGCCACCTTATCTAATGTACTGTGTGTGTGATTCATCATCTACAATCGTACATTTTAGTTTGTAAATTGAAAAATGCTTTTTATTTTATTCAAAATTTGCAAAGGACTAATTCATTTTCTGTTATTCAGATTCCTGATGATCAGAACTTCTTCTCTGATGATCCTCTGGAGAAGCAGTATGTGTTTCTACAAGCTCAATTTCCATCCAGAACTCTGGAGAAAGTGGTCATGGTCTCATTCCAGTCTGGATATATATTTGTACAGACAGACAAGCCCATCTACACGCCTGCTAGCACAGGTATGATTCAGTGCTAAAACATGGAAATATATAACACACAATGTGAATTTTAAACAACATGTTATCAGCATGACATAATCCTGTTTATTATTAAACTTCTATCAGTGCTGCATGTATCAGGGTTTGAATCTGAGGAGAAAACATCTGAACTCATGTAGATTTCGCTTTGATTTCTTTTGTAGTTAATTACAGGATTTTCTCTCTGACGCCCAACATGAAACCACACAGTCAGACTCGAGTAACGGTGGAAATCATGGTACACATTTATAATAGAGCACACTATTACAGTTATATGTGGTTTACGGGGACTCTCCTTAGACGTCATGGTTTTTATACTCTACAAACTGTATATTCTCTCCTCCACTAACACTACCCCTAAACCTACCCATCACAGGAAACTGCATTTTTTTGATATAAAAAAAAAACACTGTTTAGTATGTTTTAAACCATTTATTATATTGTAATATCCATGTCATTATACACATCTGTGTCCTCATAAACCATGTAGAACACACATGACTGTTGATCTCAGCAAACACAGTGTTAATGCTGATTTCTGTGTTTCTTAAGAATCCACAAGGCATCACAGTTCCATCAGAGAAGATATATCCAGTGAAAGGGATGAGGTCCGGACAATACGCCATTCCTGAGATTGGCAGGTGTGTGAAACACTGTGATGACTGAACCTGCTCAACCTGAGTGAACTGGATTTAATGACTCATGATGTCATCATCAGGATAATAACTCTTGAATTTATCTACACACAACACAGTTAATACTCATAGATCTGTGTTATAATATTGATTTAATGTTTGTATGATGCTTATTCATAATTTGTTTAAATGTTTTTGTTTCAGTCCTGGGATGTGGAAGGTGGTCACTCGGTACACAAACACTCCTCAGAAGACGTTTACTGCAGACTTTGAGGTCAAAGAATATGGTAAGATGTGTGTCAACAAACTGTATGTTGTGTAAATGTGATAAACACTAAAAGAATGAATATATTTATTTATTTGTGTGTCTTTTCTCTGGTTTGGTTTGTAGTGCCTTCAACATTGGAAGTGAAATTAAAACCCAGTCAGTCATTCTTCTATGTGGATGATCAGAGTCTGACAGTCGACATTGAAGTTAAGTAAGACAACATATGTTCTGCTTCACTGTATTGTAAATTAATGTGTGAACACACTGATTTAAAACAGATTTGTATGTAAACTACAAAATAATGTACAGTGAGCAACCAAAACTTTTCATGAGAGTTTGAGATAATATAATAGTATAACTTCCAAAGTAACAAAGACATTTATCTTACACTGTAAAAAAATGTACTGTTGAATTTACAGGAATTTACTGGCAAAAAAAGTTGCCAATAAAATCCTGTAAATTAGTTGTTCATTGCTGTAAAATGGATTACAGTATAATACTGTTAATCAATTTACAGTATATTGTTGTTTGTGGAATACAGTATAATATATATTTTTTTACAGGATTATAAAATTGAACTTGTAGTATACATTACACTCAAAAAAATGATACTTTAAACTAACGTCAATTATGGACAGTGGTTCCACACAACCAACTTAGTTTTTATTAACATTAAAGTTTTATTTTAAAATAAAATAAATAAAAAGCCAAATAAAATAAATTGTTTTCATATACATTGATTTTTACAATTAACTCTTCTTGTTTAATTGTATGAATTACATAACTTTTCTGATGTTCCATGTTAGAAATCTAGATGTGATTCTGGATTCACCCTAAATTGCCTTACCCAATAACATTGTAAATTGATCATGATTCCATTGGTAGTAGTGGTTCTACAATTAACATAGGCTTACAATGCTTTCGGGAAATGCAACCCAGAGCACTACCACAATGATTACTTTTGTATTAAAGTAATTTGAAAGTTTGTTAGCAGGTCCTCAACCCAAGCACAAGTGCAACAATTCACCACAATGGTAGCCCCAAAACTATTAATTAACAGAACCTTTTAAATACCAACATAATAGAACAGTAAACATTAAAAAAGTCTTTTTCTCATCTTCCTAAAAACTGCTTAAAATAACACTTTATTTCAACATTTACACTCCTAGTTCAGCCCCTTTGCAAAGCATGATGGGAAGTGAAAATCCTGTTTGATTGAGTCCTGGTTGGGTTTACTTGATTGAAACATGTTATTCCAATATGAAAACATCAAGTTAAGTAAAAAAGTAATTGTTTCAACTTAATTTAACATGAAGCAATTGAATTTGAACCAGAAACCTAATACAATGGTGTTGAATCAAAATAAGTTGTTTAAATAAAGTGAACAGCATCAAAAAAATAATTTTTTTCAATGTACAGTATTTTTTTGTAATTGCACTGAATTACAGTATTTACCTGGCAACTAAAGTTGCCAATAAAATCCTGTAAAATAGGTAATTGCTGTAAAATGGATTACAGTATAATACTGTTTCCAGGTAAATACTGTAATTCAGTGCAATTACAAAAAATACTGTAATGTATACTACAAGTTCAATTTTATAATCCTGTAAAAAAAAAAAAGCTTAAAAAGCTTGGCTGGGATTACTTAGATTAATTTTGTAAAGGAATAAAATACACATTGTCTTGTGTTTTGAACAAATGCAGAGATTAATTCAAAACTAGATATATTAATGTAAAGACACAAACTTAACATTTTATTGTTGATATCACGCATTTTAATTACTTAACATTTACATCCACTCAGATTAATTTTTTTTCAGTGTAGTGGACAGGTTCAAGAACCATTTTCACAACTTTTACAAAATCTTCACTCTGCAAAGTCTCTTTTTATTAGGCGTTGGGTATATTCCCTCTATGGCATGCCCAAAATAGTTGTTTTTATTATTAAAACAACTTCAATTGTTGATAGCAGGTCCTCAACCCAAGCACATGTTCTACACTTCACCACGATGGTAACTCCAAAACTATTAACATAACAGAAACTTTTAAATACCAACATAATAGAACAGTAAACATTAAAAAGTCTCTCCATTTTCTCATGTTGCTAAAAACTGCTTAAAATAACACTTTATTTCAACATTTACACTCCTAGATCAGCCCCTTTGCAAAGCATGATGGGTTGTGAAAGTCTTGTTTGATTGAGTCCTGGTTGAGTTTACTTGATTGAAACATGTTATTTTAATATGAAAACATCAAGTTAAGTCAAAAAGTAATTGTTTTAAGTCAAATTAACATGAAGCAATTAAATTTGAACCAGAAACCTAATACAATGGTGTTGAATCAAAATAAGTTGTTTAAATAAAGTGAACAGCATCAAAAAAATAATTTTTTTCAATGTACAGTATTTTTTTGTAATTGCACTGAATTACAGTATTTACCTGGCAACTAAAGTTGCCAATAAAATCCTGTAAATGCTCCCAAAGGCAAGATGTTGCTGTAATCGTTATACTTTAAAAATACTGTAAATAACTACTTTAACAGTAAACTGTACTCTATTATTACCATTATATTGATGTAAATGCATTAAAATAAACATTTAAAAAATAATCAAACCAAGCTGTTGAAAGAAAATATTTATTGAAATTAACAGCAAATTACTGCAAGACTTTCATTGGTAACATCAACAAATATGGCATTATGGTACCAAACAAGTATGTGGTACCAAGACTCCTTTTAGTCTCACATTTCTGCTTTTTTTTTCTTTTTCTTTCTGTTATACATGTTGTCAAACACAAATGACAGCATTCTATCTAAAACATATAAACTGTTTAATCTAAAGTTTAATATTAACCAGTTTGATTTGATTTCTGTCATACATCACAAAAGTTTTATTGAGAATTAACAGATGTTAGATGTTAATGTTTAATGAAAGTTTAGTTTGAAGTCACCATGATGGTGAAAAGCATTTCCTTTAGTTGGGCTCTTGACTCTATTTATTAACATTAATTTATCTCTGGTGTTCCAACTTTGTGATTGTAGAGCACATTTGTTATGGCCAGAGAAACTATGATCTGAGCTGAGTTCAGTGATTCAGGACAAATAATGATTATGTAAAAACTTAACTAACACCATAATCTTTTAACTTTGCTTGTCTGGTTGGTTTTAAAGCAGTTAAAACTGCCCAAACAAAATGTAACATTAAAAAGTCAAGGGTCAAGAGCTCAACTAAAACAAACCCTGACCTCGATGATGGTAACTTAAAAATTGTGATTTTCTGCTTTGGTGATTCTGCTTGTTATCATCAGGTGTCTTCAATAATGGCCAATCATCACTCAATTAATCACTTATTTATCTCATTAATGCTTCAGTGGGTGGAATAAAAATATGGCAGAACTTTTACTCTCTGACCCCTGGATTACCCACCTCTGTATATAGCAGCTATCTACTTAGCATTTTGGTATGCATTTAATGGAGAAAATTTTATTCACACGAAATTATTCAAAATAATTTCTAAATGTTCTGTAGGCTATAGTTAGGAAAGCAGCAGTTCACATTAGGTGTTTAGCCATCTATTCAGCTGAAAAATGCAATTAGTAACACGTTACAGTAATGTTGTATTGTGTAACATTAGCTAACTGCATTAGTTTACTAAAGATAATGGTAAACATTTTCATCACTTATTAAGCTTGGCTAAATAGCCAACAATGCATTAAACAATAACAGTAACGTTATTACGCGTTACATTTTTGATTTGTTAATATTTTTTCTGTTGAAAGACAAACATAAATATTGATGAAAGCCAAAATATTAAATGTCACAGATGTATATTTACCAAGTAATTCACTATTTTGTAGAGGGGGGTCAAAATGACCATTTTCATCTGAGATTTGGAGCGAATTTACAGGGGTGTAAAAATGACTTTACAAAGATGGGCTGCATCATTATTTATTTTTACACAGAGATTGGTAGGTCTATTAGTAAAATCTATTGACTTTAACAACCTTTGTTTTATTATATGCCAACAGTAGTTCAAAAATGGTAAAAAGCACTTCTTGTGTTTTTTGTCTCAAGTTTGCATGCCTGCAACTCAAGAAGTATTAAAGATATGTTACAAACACTTATTTAAAATGTCTAGGGAAAACAAGGGTGCAGCATTAAAACACTGAACGTGTACTGGAAAACAATCACACACCATTTTTAAGTCAACAACGTGTTTGTTTATTATAGTGGAACCCAGAATATAATTATTTACATAAATTTACAAGTTATATACATTCGTTAACCAAGCAAAAATAATTCACAAAAGAACAGGGAAAAGAGAAAAGAACGAGACAGTGCCAAATCAAAAAGGAAGAAACAAAATATAACCAATCTTACTAAGCAGAAAACAAAATACAAAAACAGTTTTCGTGCCCTTAATTGCCCTTTACTTTACTTACCTTCCACAAAAGTGCTGCTGCATGACTAGAGCATCCTGACCCTGCAATACACGAACAAACCGCTGTCTGTTCTTCACATGTCACTGATGCACCAAAGCCATATGATGTTCCCTTTCGATACTTCACTCGTACTGCGTATGGGGAAAGGTCTCCTTTTTCCCTGTTACTGAAGCCTTTTTCAATAACGCAGTGTAACTGCATCGTCATTGTTTTACTCATAGACAAGTTGTTGAACCAATGATGGCGCGGCATAGCTGCGCGGCCTATGGCGACAAAGCCCGCGAATATTCCTGCCGAATGGGCGGGGTAGCTATATAAGCAGGCGCTTCGCCATAGGATTTCAGTTCTCTCTCCTTCAGCGACGACTTCATGTCGCTCTTCGCTGATCTCCGGCTGAAGCCTTCGCCGCCTGGAAGAAGCTTGCTTGGGAGAAGTTCTCGCCGCCGTCGAAGAGGCACCCGCAGCGGACTGAGCTGAGACCGCCGAACGAAGACAGCGCCGGCGCCCTCGCAGACTGCCGCCTCGAGCCGCCCCCTTCCGGCCATCTCTCAGCGCGTCTCCTGCCGCCATCCGGCGCCGTTTAAAGAGCTTTTCCCGCGGCTTAACGCCGCTTTCTAAAAGAGCTTTCCCAGTGGCTCTCGCCGCTCTAAAAGAGCTACAATCGCCGTTTTCACGGCGGCGGCGTTGCCTCAATACCGCGCCACAGCTGTGGCACATGCAAAGCTCGCTCCGCGGATCTTCGCTCTCTAGCAGCTGTTCACCGCGCCGCCCTCCTGCCGCCTTCAGCATCTGAGAGTTTTCAGCTCATCCCCTGCCGTCTTCCGTCAGGTGAGTACAGAGCTTATTTTTCTACTTTCTCGCTGGCGTTTGCTTCAAACGCCGTCTCTCCGAACGCGTCATTTGCCGGGTCCTCCCCCGCAAACCGCGTTCGTTGGGGGTGCGTGTTCTCACTCGGGAGCGCGAGAGCGAGCTCTCACTCTTAGCTGAATTTGACGTGATGCTCTCCCCTTAGGCGAGACTCATGATACATTTTCTATCTGGGTGAGTGTATTTCTCCTTATCTTAATGCGCGTCGTTCGCCGGTCCCTTCCCCGCGAGCCGCCTTAGTTCAGAAATATGACATGACTTTCTTCCCTAACTTGAGTGAGAAACATGTTATATGCTTAATTTAATGGAGTATATTTCTGCTGTTTGCACTGAGTCTTCTCTACGCGTTGTTCGCCGGTTCTGCCCGCGAGCCGCGTTTATTGAGAAATATAACTTGTCGCTCTCCCCCCTCTTGTGTGACACCCATGTTATATACATTCAGTTTATAGCAGATTTTTACAGAAGTTATCTGAATCTCTCAGCTGAATTTGACATGATGCTCTCCCCTGACTTAGGCGAGACTCATGATACATTTTCTATTTGTGTGAGTGTATTTTTTCTTCTCTATGCGCGTTGCTCGCCGGTTCCGCCCCGCAAGCCGCGTCGATTGAGAAATATGACGTGACGTTTCTCCCCCGACTCAGGCGAGAAACATGTTTTTATACTCCATTAATGGAGCTGATTTTGCTGTTTGCGCTGAGTTTCTCTATGCGTTGCTTGCCGGTTCCGCCCCGCAAGCCGAATTCATTGAGAAATATAACATGTCGCTCTCACCCTCTCAAGTTATATATATATATTTCAGTTGATAGTGTATTTCTGCCGAGTTTGCTGAACTTCTCAGCGCGTTGCTTGCCGGTTCTGCCCTGCAAACCGCATTCTTTGAGAAATATAACGACACTCTCACCCATCTCAGGTGAGACCTATGTTGTTTATATATTCAGTATATCAGTCGATGTAGCATATTTATTCCAGTCTCTCTGCGTGTCGTTTGCCGGCCCTGCCCCTGCAAGCCACGTTCATGAGGATGTATGCGCTCACTGAAAGCGAGCTTAATGCTCATTTGTGCTTGGTGGAACTAACATGCTCATTATGACTTGGGTAAAGTTGGTTTTATATTCGCACATTCGGACATCCGTATTCAATAGCCTTGTTAATCACACTACATTGGACATTCAGTGGACATTCACAAGTAAATATGCCATTAAAACAATACTTGACTATTTTGATTGACTGTGAAAAATGTTGTAAGTTGACAATCGTTGGTTGTCAATATCATGTCGCTGCTTAAAATTCGCAAACATTAATTTATTGCACATTTATTGGAAAGTCTGAATTTATCAGAAGTCCGAATGTGCGAATATAAAACCAACTTTACCGAAGTCTCATTATGCTGGGCCTCTGTTCATGTGACTTGCTGGCTCTGCCCTGCAAGCCATGTTCATTGAGGAAGAGCGGTCTCACTTCTGACACTGCTCGGCTGAATATATCTTGATGCTCTCTCTTGACTCAGGTGGGACACATGATGTATATATATATTTTTTTTTTCTCCCAAGAAGCATATATCTGTTTGCTGAGTTTCTCAGCGTGTTGTTTGCCGGTTTCACCCCGCAAACCACGTTCATGAGGATGTATGCGCTCACTGAAAGCGAGCTCAATGCTCATTTGTGCTTGGTGGAACTAACATGCTCATTATGCTGGACCTCTGTTCATGTGACTTGCTGGCTCTGCCCTGCAAGCCATGTTCATTGAGGAAGAGCGGTCTCACTTCCGACACCGCTCGGCTGAATATATCTTGATGCTCTCCTTTGACTCAGGTGGGACACATGATGTATATTTTTTCCAAGAAGCGCATATCTGTTTGCTGAGTTTCTCAGCGTGTCGTTTGCCGGTTTCACCCCGCAAACCACGTTCATGAGGATGCGTGAGCATTTCTAAAAACTAGCCGGTGTGCAGGCCCCATCCCAGCGGCCCGGCGCCATTCAACCCCTTGTCACGCGGGCCTGGCAGGCCATCCCCGGAGTATCAAGTGGGTTCTGGGGATAATATCTCAAGGCTACTCGCTCCAGTTTGCTCGCAGATCCCCGCGTTTTGGCGGGGTGCTTCCCACTTCAGTAAACACGGACGACGCTCACATCCTCCGAGCCGAAGTGATGTCTCTGTTAGAGAAGGGGCCTATATAAATGGTCTCTCCCTCAGAGAGCGATTACAGCCATTACTTCCTCATTCCCTAGAGTGATGGCAGTCTCAGACCCATCTTAGACCTCAGACTCCTGAACCTTTCCCTCATGCGACGGAAGTTCAAGATGTTAACGCTGAAGCAGATCCTCGTGCAGGTTTGCCCCGGGGACTGGTTCTGCTTGCTGGACCTGAAAGATGCATACTTTCACATCCAGATAGCCCTCCATCACAGGTGATTCTTGAGATTCGCATTTCAGGGTGTGGCTTACCAATATACGGTCCTTCCATTCGGGCTGTCCCTAGCTCCTCGCACTTCTATCAAGTGCATTGAACGTGGCGCTTTCCCCACTGAGACAGTTGGGAATCCGGGTTCTCAATTATCTCGACGACTGGCTCATCCTAGCCCAGTCACGAGCCGAGCTGGAGCATCACAGATCCGTGCTACTCGGCCACATGGAGTGCCTGGGTCTCAGGGTCAACTTTGCCAAGAGCTCACTGCTCCCCAGCCAACGTGTAATGTTCCTGGGTGCAGTCTTCGACTCAGCCCGTATGACGGCTGTAGTATCGCCAGAGCGCGCTCTGGCCATTCAGCAGCTCGTGGCATTGGTCAGGAACAGAGCCTATCTTCCTCTGAAGTACTTCCAGAGGATGCTAGGGCTGATGGCTTCCGCCTTCCCGGTTCTGCAGCTCGGCCTTCTTCGGATGCGGCCTCTGCAATACTGGTTGAAGTTCCGGGTCCCTCCTCACGCCTGGCGGTACGGCTGCTGCGTCTTGGGGTCATTCAGGCCTGTTTGACAGCTCTGAAACCCTGGATGAACCCTGTATGGTTCAGTCAAGGTGTACCCTACAAGCGGTGTCCAGAAGACGGTGCTCTCAACAGATGTATCCAACACAGGTTGGGGTGCTCTTGAAAGGGCAGACCGGCCTTCGGCTCGTGGTCTCACGAAGAAAGCCATCTGCACATCAACTGCCACGAGATGTTGGCAGTGATTCGAGCCCTTCACACGTTTAGGCACACCTGATGGGATGCCACATCTTAAGTCCAGTCAGACAGCATGACAGTGGTGTCACACATAAATCACCGGGGCGGTCTTTCATCCAGCCACTTATGCGCTCTGGCGAAGCGTCTTCTGGAATGGGCATTACCGAGGTTTCAGTCACTCAGAGTGACTCGCATACCCGGGAGAACAAACTTGGGAGCAGATATGCTATCTCGGAGCAATGTCCCCTCAGACGAGTGGATGCTCCACCCCCAGACGGTTCTCACAATCTGGGAGTCCTTCGGAAGGCAGAGGTAGACCTCTTCGCCTCAGAAGACAACTCTCACTGCCCAATTTATTTCTCAAAGGAGGACGATGCGCTGGCTCACGTCTGGCCCAGCACCCTCCTTTACGCTTTTCCCCCCGATTGCTCTGATCTCACAGATCATCAGACGAATCAGGGAAGACAAACACAGAGTCCTCCCGGTGGCCCTGCTCTAGAAGAGCCAAGTTTGGTCCTCAGAGCTGTTCAGGGTTTCCACGAAAGCTCCGTGGCCGATCCCCCTGAGATGGGACCCTCCTCTCTCAGGCGAACAGGACGATTTGACATCCCCAGCCAGAACTCTGGGTTCTGCACTTCTGGTCCCTCGATGGGAGCCTGCTAACCTCCCCGGGGACGTGCTGAATACCATCTCTCAGGCGAGAGCTCCGTCCACGAGACACCTCTATCGCCCAGAAATGGTCGGTCTTTGTTAGCTGGTGTTCTGCACGCAACATAGACCCAGTGGAGTGTGATGTATCTCCGATACTGTCTTTCCCAGGAGCGTCTAGAACTGGGTCGCACCCCTTCAACGCTCAAAGTTTACGTAGCAGCCATCGCAGCGTTTCACGCTCCTATCGCTGGCCAGTCAGTGGGACGAAACAACCTTGTGGTGCGTTTCTTAAGAGGTTCTAGGCGATTGAATCCACCTCATCCTCTCACCGTTCCCACCGGGATCTCTTTGGTCCTCAGCTCTCAAAGGGCCTCCCTTTGAGCCACTGTGTTCAGCTGACCTCAGACCCCTGATGCTCAAACCACTCTGCTACTTGCACTTGCATCGGTTAAGCATGTTGGTGACTTGCAGGCCTTCTCGTGAGCCCCTGCATGCCTTGAGTTCGGGCCCAACGACTCCAAGGTCATTTTGAAACCTAGGCATGGCTACGTCCCTAAGGTGCTCTCGACTCCATTCAGAGCACAGGTCTTTCCCTCTCAGCGCTTCCTCCCTCGTCGGACGAGCGAGAGCTGGAATTGCTCTGCCCCGTCAGGGCATTAAGGACCTACGTTGAGCGATCTCACAGCCTTCCGGCAATCCGATCAGCTGTTACTGCTTTAGAGACCGCACCAAAGGGTCTTCGGTCTCAAAGCAACGTCTTGCGCGTCAGATAGTCAACGCTATTACTCTTGTTACTCCTCTATGGGCCTCAACTGCCCCATAGGAGTTAGAGCCCACTCCACTAGAGGAATGGCCTCCTCTTGGGCCTGGTCTAGTGGAGTTTCGATTAAAGACATCTGTGAGGTGGCCGGCTGGTCCTCACCGTCCACTTTTGTCAGATTTTATCATTTGGACGTCCCGACCTTACAAGCTCGGGTCCTCTCGGTATGATCTAGCGGCCTCTATCGAGCTCCGCTTCATGCCACTCTGGGAGTTAGTCCCCTTTTGGTAGTGTAACGAGGGTTCGACGGCTCCGGCCTTCTCACTTGTCCTCTGGTTCCCTCACGGTGTCCAAGACAAGTCCAGTCGTTCCCTGCCGTGGCACGGCGCGGTTGAATTCGTTCCCCATATGCAGTACGAGTGAAGTATCGAAAGGGAACGTACTCGGTTACTAACGTAACCTCGGTTCCCTGAGATACAGAACGAGTACTGCGTTACATGCCGTGCCACGAGGCTGCGGCTTCAGTGTCGTCGCTTCAGTCGAATGACCTGAAATCCTATGGCGAAGCGCCTGCTTATATAGCTACCCCGCCCATTCGGCAGGAATATTTGCGGGCTTTGTCGCCATAGGCCGCGCAGCTATGCCGCGCCGTCATTGGTTCAACAACTTGTCTATGAGTAAACCAATGATGATGCAGTTACACTGCGTTATTGAAAAAGGCTTCAGTAACAGGGAAAAAGGAGACCTTTCCCCATACGCAGTACTCGTTCCGAGTACTCCGGGAACCGAGGTTACGTTAGTAACCGAGTACGTTATATTTTACTCCTAACCTGTCGTGCGTGCCAGAGCCAGTCGCGTTTCCACTGTCATATAGGCTATGCGATGTTTATGTTAACCATTGCGATAATAAATACACTCGTTTATGGAAAATACTAGAGACTGCTTGAGAAACGTAGACAATTCTTATATTATTTATAATCGTGTATTTATTTGGTTTAATGTTTTCTGTCTCTTCCCTGTGCCTTTGTTGATTCCTCACAAATGCATATCTTTCACAGATTCACACACACTCGGTTAACTCGTATAACCCATAACTCCCGTTGTCTCTCATGAGCTCCCTCTGTTGCTCTGGCTTAAAGGATCAGGATAGATAGACAGGAAGATCGCGCAAACGTCTCGGATTGCAATCATCGCATAATTTAGAGGAAAATTAATAGAAATGCACAGAAAGTGACGCAAACATAGGGTATGTTATCAATATATTTCTAAATGTGTAAGCCTTTGGATTTAAAAGCCTTAATGCAGTTGTTTTGTGCATTCTTGTGATCGTAAATGAATGAAGCAGGTGCAACTGAATAGGTAGGCTATGCATTTTCTTTTTATGTCAATATAAATATCAGTTAGATTTAGCATGATGATCTGCAGTCCTGACATAAATTTTTATTGTAAAACATTGTTCAAATATTGATGCTGGAATCTTAAATCTTTAAAAGTCAAACATTCGCAAGTTTGGATCGCTAAATCTTGAATGACTGTCAACTGTTGAATGAAGTGTCGTCCAGCTTGTTTACTTCGAACCGGAAGACACTCCCATT
>JAOTNS010002404.1:0-20644 GCA_028476615.1 Culter alburnus | reverse complement strand
AACAAAACAAATAGAAAGAAAAATAAAAGACCTTGAAACAAAATTAAACAGAAAAACCAGACATAGTCATATTGCTTTTAAGAATTCAGACATTTGATTGGTTAACCTACTAGTTGAACAACCACAATCACATTTTCATGATTTATTGAGTTGTTTTACACACTCTTGTGTAATCTTATACTCTCAAAGGATCTCATTTCTTTGTATGAAAGAATGTGTTTTGTGCTGATCTTCACTGTTGAATCTGAAGTCTTGAATCTGGACTCACTGAAACAGGAAGTAGAAGAGCAGAGGAGAGAAGAGCAGGAGGAAGCTTCCCTTAAACACTCCATCTAATCAAGATGATGAAGAAAATAGTATTAATTACCCTGCAAACAATCCTGCACTGGCCCTTTACGGGCCCACTAAAGGCTAACGTAAAGGCCCCTAGCAGACAGCCTGCACGGGCAGCCCTCACTATTAATCTACAACAATAATCTGGCAGCGCAGGGAGACAAACATGTACCATTAATGAAAATAACAGTTAAAGATCGATAAAATGAAACAACAATAACTAGCAGAAGCGTCTGCCAAACAAAAACTGTAAAACAGTTACAGTAAAATATCCTAAATCATTCTCTGTAACTTGTAAATCTCTTTTAGTTAACAGTCAGCTAACAAGAGTAAATCACACATGAGCTAATATAACTATCACTGCATCAGCAGCTCCACAGTTACTGTCTTTAAATGAAGCAACATGCAGCAGATCATCAGTGTTTGTGGATCATCACTGACTGAAGCACAGGAGCTACTCTCCAGCACAATGATAACCTCACAAAACTCAGATAACAGAAACTCTGACCCTTGACTTACAAACTTTATCTTTTCTCTGGCTTTTGTAACTGTGTGTTTCTGAAGCACATTTGTTATAACAAAAAGTTATGAGAGAAAAAGCTGACCGGATGGTGATGGTTACTTATTGGTGATTCAGTCATTATGAAGAGGCCAGGTTCACTGATCTCTGAGAACATTATTTAGATTTTATAATCTCACATCACAGTATAGCTTTAATACACCGTTGCATGAAATGTTGTCTCGCTTTAATATTTTGAAAGTTATTTTAGACATTATGCAAAAATTATTTGGATAAGGACTGTATAGACTCACACAAACATCAAGATTCAGCGTATGAACCTCAACAATGGTGACAAAATTTTCAGCTCACCAGATCACTTCTGAGCATCACAAAACAAGCTACTCAAAAAAGTGACAAAAAAGGCTTTTTGTTGATTGTCACCATTGTTGAGGTTCATACCGATTCATGATGTTTGTGTGTCTAAAAACAAAGCAGAAAATACTTTCTGTATAATGAATAAACAACTCAGAATTTCTGATTTATTTTTTATGATCACAAGACTAACAGCTAATATGCTCAGAGATGATCAGGATGCTACTGACGAATGAATAATCAACTTCATCAGGCAAGAATTTCTTAATGTAAATAAACATGCTGTAGAAACACACAGTTACAGCAGCCAAAGAAATACTGATGCTGAAAAGTCAAGAGTCAAGAGCCTAACTAAAGCGAACACTCACCTCCATAACAGTGACTTCAAATTCTTTATTTTCAAAAATCAACATCTAAAAGTTTTGTATGAAAGAAATAGTCAAACTGTCAGTGTTAATGCTGGTCATGTGACAGTGTTTTCAGCTTTTTTAAATAAGGATTTTACTTTCATTTTATGTTTTTTGTTTGGTAGCCGTGCTGCCAGTCATTTGACCGTTTTATCATCTGTTTGTTATTGTATTAATTACAGATTATTTTTGTAATTTTACATACATTTGAAAGTAATTTAATAAAACAGAAAAATACTGTTTAAAATATATAATTTTCGTTATAAAAATGTGAATTACTGTAATTTGTCATTAATTTTTATTCCTTCTGTGCAGAGTTATAATATTGAATTTCACATTAATTTTTAAAAAGCCAAACAGAGCGTGGGATATGAAAGTGGGCCCACAAAACCAGCATGAACCCCAGGGGCATGTTTGCAGGATAATAATTCTATTACTACTACTAACAGTAATCATTAAAAAATACAGTTCATTGCCGATCAATTAAATCTGTTTTCAAAAAACAAAATAAAAAACATGCAGTGTTGGGGGAGCCAAACAAAGGCCAATACCTGCTGCATTGACTGCATTGCAACGGTCACTTTTACAGCAGTGGATATCCATTGATATACCTTCTGGTGTCCGTACTTTCGCATCTTGACATTTAGTTGCACACCCTTTAATTGTGAAGTTCATGGTTTTGTAACCTGCAATAAGGACAAACTTCCTAAATAGGCTAAAGAAGCAATTCCAGAAATCACATTCCTCTTGCAATACACAAACAATTGCAATTATGTGATGAGATTAACTTTCAGTAAACTACAGATGTAAATTTCCACATCACACTGGACTTACCATATGATAGACTCGCTTCACAGCTTGAACATGCAGAACAATCATCTGGACATGTCTCCACTTTTAATTCACAGTAACCCGTCCAATCAGGCTTGCACACGTAACACTGGAGTGAATATCCTTAAAGACAGAGAGAGACATTCAGTGATCTCTGTGTACCAAATGATACATTCAATACTGCTTTTTTGTACCTCCAGTGAGAAAAATGAAAAGAAGAACGACAGAGACTCGCAGATCCATCATGTGTCGGGAACAGAATGAAATCACAATGTTTCTGTTCCTTTTATGTCTGTTCAGAAAGGGGTGGGTTTAATGAGGAAACTTTGTGAAGTCAAACTTGACACACTCAAACACTCACGATAAATGTTTCTCCTCCAGAATAATGATCAGTTTTAAATAATGAATTAGTAGTGTAAGATAATGATTTTAAATGAAAGGAACGACAGGACAGGACTAACATGATTAGATGCTCTTCCATTTTTTTATCCGCTAACAAAGAATCTGGGCTGAGTTATTTCAAGATTATCATGGGTTGACCAATGTCATTGCCAGGCACAGATCTTGCTGAAGCAGATGAATTTAATGTCAGCATGGAAATTGTCTCCAGAGGGGGAATATGGAAATAGTATTGTGCCAGAGTAAATGATTTACATTAAGAAATGGCATTCAAGTTTAAAACCAAGATGGTTCCTGTGTAGTTTAATAGACACCCCTTCACTTGTAAAATCTGTAAAAAGCTGTAAAATCTGTTAAATTATTAGGCACACTGTTAGCAATTGATGTAATTTTTGCAATAAATTTTTAACAGTGCAAGACTAAATGGACACATAGTCATTGTAAATTAGCTCATACTCCCAAACCTTATGAGTTAAATGAGACCGGCGAAAAGAACCTTGTCCTTTAGTGACTTGGGGGCCAACCCTGTGATGACGATATGGCGGGTGGGGGCTAATGGGTAGTTTACACCACCTTCAGTTTAGTCGCCACACGGTCTCATAGATATCTGTCTATATCGCTATAATGGAGTCAAAATAATTCCAGCAAGATTTAAACAAACTTGTTTTTCAAAAAGAGCAGAATGTTTTCTGTTCTCTTGTTTTTGTTGTTGCAGATCGACTAAGAAGTTCACTGAGAGAGTTCAAGCCTATCATACAGAGGACACTCTGTGACAACAACACTGACAATCAGAATAACAAGAACTCCAGTCAGAGAACTTCAAAATCTTCAACTTCCCCACGTAGAAGCCGACGTTCTCTGGACCTTGAGCAACGTTCTCTAAAGGTGATGAAAATTCCGAACCTTTACAGAACATTTGGGACGTTCCTACACTGTAAAAAAATAAATCGTAAAATATAGTCAGTGACTGTCAGCTACGGCTGCCAAACAAAAACCTTAAAATTAAAGTAAATATTCTAATTTAAGAAAGTGCACAAAACTTTAATAGAAATTTTCATTAACATTTTTCTACAGAAAAACACTTATTTTACAGGTATTCCCTGAATTATTACAATAAAACACCTTCACTGCAAAACACAATATTAAAAAAGAAAAAAGGTCAAATGACTTTCAGCAAGAGCTGTCAATCAAAACCTGTAAAATATCCTAATTTAAATAAAGTGCAAACACTGTTGTTTTATACATATATCCTGAATTGTTACTAACAAAACACATTCACTGTAATGTGAATCTGCTGTATTTACCCAGAAAGAACACACATAAATGAATTAACATAACTATGTTACTGATTAAAGTTGTTAAATTTTGAGAAAAAACTTGTTAAATTTCACGAAAAAAGTCAAAATAAAATGTTGAGAATAAGCTTGTTAAATTACTAGAAAAAACTCGTTAAATTTCGAGAAAAAGGTCGAGATAAAATGTTGAATAAACTCATTAAATTACGAGAAAAAAACTTGTTAAATTTCGAGAAAAAAGTTGAGATAAAGTTGAGATAAAGTCATTAAATTATGAGAAAATGTCGTTAAATTTCGAGAAAACAGTCGAGATAAAATGTCGTAATTTAACGAGTTTATTCTCAACATTTTATCTCAACTTTTTTCTCGAAATTTAATGACATTTTTCTCATAATTTAGTGACTTTTTTCTCATAATTTAATGAGTTTATTCTCAACATTTTATCTTGAGTTTTTTTCTTGAAATTTAATGAGTTTTTTCTCGTAATTTAATGAGTTTATTCTCAACATTTTATCTTGAGTTTTTTTCTTGAAATTTAATGAGTTTTTTCTCGTAATTTAATGATTTATTCTCTCTTTTATCTCAACCTTTTTCTCGAAATTTAACAACTTTAATCTCGAGATGGTTTTATTTTTTTTATTATTGCTTGGCCCTAATCCTCTTTCGTACGTAGCTGCCAGTCATTGACCGTTTTTTTTTTTTTATGATTTTTTGAAAGTGAAGGTAATAATTCAGTAAATACCTGTAAAATAACAGTATTTTTCGGTTTATTTAAATGAAGATATTTTACTTTAATTTTATGTTCTTTGTTTGGCAGCCAACGCTGCCATTTATTGACCATTTGTTTTATGATTTTTTTTTAAAGTGAAGGTATTTGATCATAATAATTCTGGAAATACCTGTAAAATAACAGCGTTTTTCAGTTGATTTAAATTAGAATATTTTACTTTAATTCTACAGGGTTTTTTGGCTGCCATTCATTTGACCCTTTTATTTTTGTTACTGTTTAAATTACTCATTATTTTTGTAATTTTACGTACATTTGTTTGTAATTTAAGAAAACAGAAAAAATACTGTATAAAAATACAGTAAATTTTCTGTAAAAAAAGTTAATTACTGTAATTTTTCATTAATGTCATAACACATAAAATAACAGCCAAGTTGTTAATTTACATACATTGTTTGTAATTTTACAGAGTTTTGAGTTAAATTTAATATAAAAGAAAATGACTGTAAAAAATCACAGTTATTTTCCGTAAAATTAGGATTTTTTTTTTTTTTTTACAGTGTAAAACGTCCTCTTTTGGTAATGAAAGTGCTGCAGTTCAAGGTTCCTTATATGACTTTAGGGGGACATTCCATTTTGGTTATTTCGGTCACATAAGAACGTTACTAAGAGGATATTTGGGACATTAACAGAATGTTCCCACATGGTCCTCTGCTGGTCATTTAATAACGTTCCCGATATAAGTTTATGGGGACGTTCTTTTTTGGTTATTTTATGATCGCACGAGAATGCTATAAAGAGGACATTTGGGAAGTTAACAGAACATCCTATAGTAATAATCCCCTAAACATTCCCAGAACCCAGCCAGCACAGCTATGTGGGGTCCAGATGGGTGTCACCTGGGCTGTCTACCTGGGGCCCAGCTGGTTTTGTCCACAGTTTCTACAGCACACGTCTACAGCAGTTCTTATTGAGAATTAACAGAGGTTTAGATGTTGATGTCTTGAAAATGTTTGGTTTGAGGTCACCATCATGGAGTCCAGCGTTTGCTTTAGTTGAGCTCTTGACTTTTGTTAAGTTGCTTCTTTATATACAATTGTAGGTGTTTTCATGTTTGTTTTAATAACAGACGAGCAACTGCTTTTTCTGTAATTGTTGGCTTAAGGAATTGAAGAGCATAAAACTCAATTGATGTGTAAAAAATATAATGTGTAACACTGTCATTTCGCTCTGATGCTAAACATTACTACAAATAACGCTGTCATTGTTAATTACATTTACAACTTGCATTGCGTTAATTATACACTCACAGACATCAACATTCAGCATATGAAACACAACAATAGTGATATGCTTCATGCCAGCACAAAACACATTCATGATTCCCAGCATGCATTGCGCCATGAATAAATTATGCAGCTGATTTTTCTTTTCTTTTTTTTTTTGTCTCCATTGTTGAGGTTTGTATGATGAGTGCTGATGTCTAAGTGTGTCGTTTTTAACTTCTAAATTGTTTTGGGCAATATAACACAAATCATTTCAGTATTACAAATTAATTTTATAACATAATTTGAATTTTGCTTTTTTTCTCTTATAACACTTCAACTCCAAAAATAAACAAAACTACAAAAAAAAAAAAAAAAAAATTAATTCTCAATAAGAACTGCTGTAGATGTGTGACAGAAATAAAGTCAGTCTGGTTAGTAATAAGTGAAGCTGGTTATGCTTTTTGTGGAGATGTTTTAATCAGATCTTCTGAGAATTAATGTCTTTTATCTTCAGTTCATCAGTTGTAGTTCTTGTGTTTCTCTTTTCTTCAGTGATTCTGCTTGTTACCAGCAGGTGTTCATCATTAAAGCTCAATTATCCCTTAATGAATCACTTAATTATATCATTAACTGTCAGAGTTGGAGCTAAACTCTGCAGGAATGTGGATCTCGAGGTCCGGATTTGAGGACCCCTGTTCTAGATCATGTATCTGCAAGTCTCAAGCAGAATGCCAGTTGTCCATCAGTACCAATACAGGATCTGCACACAGAACACTAGCTCACATACACAGATACACATGATTCACAGCTTCTTCAAGATTGAAGTTGGCCCGAGCTTTAACTATAAACAGGAAAGATTCCCAAAACTTCCTGATAAGTTGTACTTTTCTCTCAGTGAGAGATACAGACAATATTTACACTTACAAACTTTTATCAGTATGTTTCCTGTCCTACTAGACGGGATAAAACCCTGGACCTTTGCTATGGATCTATAAAAAGACGCTTACAAATCGCTTACAAATCGGACCACAACTGTGTGCATTTGTTGCCAACATATAAAACTGTCCTAAAAAGATATAAGGCTCAAGTTAGAGTAATTAAAGACTGGACTGATGAATCAATACTATGCTTACAAGACTGTTTTGATTGTACAGACTGGGAAATGTTTAAAAAGTCTTGTGGGGATGACCTAAATGAATGGACTGATGTGACATGCTCATATATTGCCTTTTGTAGGGACATGATTGTCCCATATAAACAGGTGAAAATTTATCCTAATAACAAACCATGGATAACGAAAACTGTTAAAGATAGTTTACAGAAAAAACAATCATGTTTTAAGGGGGGTGACATTGCTGAACTACAAATAGCAAAAAAGGATTTCAAAATAGGAATTCTCAAAGCAAAACGAGACTATAAATATAAACTGGAGAACCAGATGGCAACAAACAATCTTGGATCAGCCTGGGACAGTATGAAAACCATAGCAGGCCTCCAGAATCTAAAGAGCAGCAGCCCAGTCACCTTGGATGGCTTCAGCTCAGATACTGAGCTGGCCAGTGCTCTTATTCAATTTTACAATCGTTTTAATATTTTTGATTTTAGTGATGAGATCGATAATTTGAGTAAACAGCTTGTAGACACTCAACATTTTAATATAACACAAACAGAAGTGCATAAAGCATTCCTCTCTATAAGAGTTAATAAAAGTCATGGTCCAGATAATATCTGTGGGCGCACACTCAAAACCTGTGCAAAGCAATTGAGTACTCCCTTCCACTACATTTTTAATAAATCTTTAGAGGCACAATTAGTACCTGAGGTCTGGAAAGATGCTGTAATTGTCCCTGTCCCCAAATCTAACAACACTAAAAATCTTAATGATTTCAGACCAGTGGCACTCACATCAATAGTAATGAAAGTTTTTGAAAAATTAGTGAAGTCTGAAATATTGAGGAAAACGGAGCATTCACTTGACCCTCTGCAATTCGCTTAGACCCCGTAGGGGGTTGGAAGACGCTATACTCACCTTACTTAATTTACTCTTTAAGCATTTAGATAACAATGGCTCTCATGCCAGACTTTTATTTATTGATTTCTCATCGGCTTTTAATACAATTCAACCTCATATTTTAACCACAAGGCTGCTGGAACAGTTTGATCTAAGTAATAACCTGGTCGGTTGGATCCTTAACTTTTTAACGGACAGGACACAAAGAGTGAGAGTGAATGGCAGTCTCTCAGAAAAAGTCTGTTCATCAACAGGCTCCCCACAAGGATGCGTACTCTCACCTCTTCTTTTCATCCTGTACACAAATATGTGCCAGAGCAGGTGGGAAAACAGGACTATAATTAAATATGCAGATGACTCAGTAATTGTTAGCCTGCTCCAAGATAGTGAAACAGGTCACGGTCCAGTCATCAATGACTTTGTTGAATGGTGTGAGGCGTCTCACCTTCAACTAAATGTAGTTAAAACAAATGACATGCTTATTGACTTTAGGAAAAAAACAATCCAAACACAAGAAAATACATCAATCAAAGGTCAAACTGTTGAATGTGTCGAATCATATAAATACCTGGGGATGGTAATAGAGTCTAAACTTACATTTGGAACGAACTGTGAACAAGTCTGTAAAAAGGGCATCAGCGTTTGTTTTGTTTGAGGAAACTGAATCAATTTCATATTGATAAATCCATCATGATCCTTTTTTATCACGCTTTTATTGAGTCAATTTGATCATTTGCGCTAGCAGCCTGGTTTGGGAACCTCACTTTGAAAAATAAAAACTCGCTTAATAAAATAGTAAAGTGGTCCAGCAGGCTGATAGGTGACCCGCAGCTTAATGTGGAGACCTTGTATACGAAACAGTTACAGCGCATAACTAGTTCGATTTTAAATGACAGTTCACATCCTTTGCACACAGAATTCCAGCTTCTACCGTCAAGGCGTAGGTTTAGAATCCCCAGGTGTAGAACAAAAAGACACAAAAATAGTTTTGTTCCAGCAGCCATTACTTTGAGGAATGAGTTGGTTTTTATGTATTTTATTTTCTATTTGTGTATGAGGAGTCATGTATGTATTATTTATTCTGGACCGACAAGAACTTTTTGATGATGTAGTTTTTTATGTGCTCTGTTTCATATGTGTGTATGAGGACTCTACTGCAAACAAAATCTACCTTCGGGTACAAATAAAGTAACGAACTTGAACTTGAACTTGAACTATTCATTATTTTCCAGTGTTTGAAGATGAAGAGGAAAATAAATGCTTTAACATAAGTTGAAGTCCTTCAAATAATTTAATATTTAGGATACATGTTGATTAATAACTTGATTATAAATCATTCAAAAGATATATATTGAAGTGGCAGTGGATTCCAGAATCACTTTCACTTTGATATAATTAGTCATGTTTATTTCTGTTCAGCTTTATTTCTCAATGTTTATAAAGTGAGAACAAGTAAGAAAGAAAAAAGGTTCAGGTCCAAAATTAATTTAAGGCCCGTTCACACCAAGAATGCGATAACTGTAAAGATAATGATAAAGATATAGTTTTAAAAATCACTCTAAATATAAAAGAACAGCACTGTCCACACCACAGCAATAACGATATAGAGAAACGATATTGTTGGGATCATTTTCAGAACGTTTTTTTTTTTTCCAGCTGTTGAATGATAAAACACTGACAGCCAATCAGAATCCATTCTAATTTAACGGCTCGCGCATTTAAAATGTCAGCGGAGAAGTTAATCGGCGAGTATATCAAGTACTTAAGTGTAATTTAAAAAAGACTGAAAGTATTCTTTCTTATTTTTAATTTAAAAGAATTATAGCACACTTGAGTAAACTGTTTTTGCAAAGGAGTCCATCGCATGCAATGACAAATGTTGACTGACGTCACAGGTTCATAATGAGAATCCCTGAAATCAACATTGAAAAAATAAAGTGATTTTAAGTTTTATTTAAAGTTTTGTTTTGTTTACACTCAACCATCACCAAAACTCTGTGTACCTACAGGTCAATTTGCACATTTACATTTTCTTTTCAAAACTGTTATAGTTTTTTTAATTGCTTACACACTAAAAGTGGTACTTGAGGCGACTCTGTGAATCCATTCACTCATTTATCTGATCTTTAGACCTAATTTGTTCACTTAGAAACCAAAAAATGCAGACCATCAAATTAAAGCGTTATTTTATGTTTGTGCTCCCTCTACAGGTGAAGAGGGGAAGGTGATAAATATGTAAGAGCAACTCAAGGCCAGAAGAGGGCGCTGCGAGTGCAGGTGAATACAGTCTTTGACAGTCTTTTTTTCCCAAAATAAGCCAATTTAATTCTATTTCTTGCATGTGGTTAGAGCTTTCTCTGATATGTCTGTTTTTCTGATCTGTGTTGATTGCTTTTGTACAAAAGTTAAACCATATCACTTATCACATTTATACTTTAATATTTTATACTTACTTTGAAAAATGCTTGCAGAGTTAGAGTTTTTTCAGACTTAAACCAGAACCAAACATTTATCTTCATTTTTAAAATGTTTCAAGCCTCTCAAATCCTTGTCTTAATGTTGTTTTTTGATATCATACAAAAAAAAAAAAAAAAAAAGGCAGTCACTTTTCAGTCTATTTGAGCTTCTCTTAAACAGTTTCTGTATGACTCTGGGGATAAAAGGGGATAAAAAAATGTCAAAAGATGATGATGATCTTGTTAAAGGATGATAATGAATGTTTCTTGTCCAGTTATTGGATACATTGAGCACCTTGGCATACATGTGCGCTAAAGGCAATGCCAAATTAACATCTCCGTTGTGAGGTTCCAACCATAGATGGAAATAATAGATCTGAGTTATCAATCAGTAAGGAACCAACACAGTAAAGTATCATGGCAATATGTTAGCACCGTTTAGTGTGATAGTCAACCAAAATTATCCATAGACCTGGCTTTATTTGATATTCAGGCTTAAATCCTGTATGTGATTTGAACCTCAGCACCCCTGTACGTGTGTGGACTGAAAGCAAAAACAAATACTGAGTGCACATAGTTAGAGTCCAACTTAGCCGATATTCAGGGTGGTGTACCCATAAATCATCCTGAATGGATGTAAAGCCCATTGCTTATATAGCTCTGTCATGTGACAAAAATTCTCTAATTGTGACCTTGAAAGCCCAGAATGTCTCTGTTCTTGAAATGCCTCAGCTGATTGTTCTTAAAATGTCTCTGTAGTCTGTTCTTCCAGAAGATCCATCTTGAAGTGAAGATTTTGAAGTCCCGTCTCTCTGACTGGAGTTCCTGTTATTCTGATTGTCAGTGTTGTTGTCACAGAGTGTCCTCGGCGTGATAGGCTTGAACTCTCTCAGTGAACTTCTTAGTCGATCTGCAACAAAAACAAAAGAAAGAAAACTTTTTGAAAAACAAGTTTGTTTAAACCTTGCTGGAATTATTTGACTCCCTTATAGCGATATAGACGATTCTCAGAGACTGTGTGGCGACTAAACTGTAAACTACCCATTAGCCCCCACCTGCCATATCGTCATCATCACAGGCCCCCAAGTCACTAAAGGACAAGGTTCTTTTCACCGGTTTCATTTAGCTAATTTACAATGATTAATATGTGTCCATTTAGTCTTGCATAATAATTTTACAGCTTTTAATGATTTTACAGATTTTACAGCTGAAGGGGTGTCTAACAAAACTACAGGAACCATCTTGGTTTTAAACTTGAATGCATTTCTTAACTTAAATCATTTACCCTGGCACAATACTATTTCCATGTCCACCTCTGGAGACAATTTCCATACATTAAATTCATCTGCTTCAGCAAGATCTGGCCTTGCAATGACATTTTTTACATTCCAAAACATTCAGAACAGTCATAATCTCCACAGAACATTCAGGATGTTCTCTGTATGTTCAGAGACCCATAGTTTTTTAAAAAACAAGCATGCTTTGAAAACACAGTTTGAGCAGCCAGAAAAAAACTCTAACATTAAAATGTCAGAATCAAGAGCTCATCTAAAGCAAACACTCACCTCCATAATGACTTCAAACTTGATTTTTTAATAAAACATCAACATCTAACTTATGTTAATTCTGATTAAGTAGTTTTGTATGAAAGAAATAAAGTCATGCTGGTTGAAATAAGTGTGGATGGTGAGATCTAGAGCAGTGCTTCTCAAACCTGTCCTGGAGGACATTTTGTCCGTCTCTCTATATCTGACACATCCAGTCTCTAATGAGCTCAAGAGTTGAATAAGGTGTGAAAGATATAAATTAGATATTAAAGGAATATAAATTAGGATGCTTACTTAAGTTTACAGTTTTTGTTCTGTACCCGCTTTTGCCAGTCTTTGATCATTTATAAAAATTATTTATTTATTTTTTTTATAAATCTTTTTAATGCCAGGGCATTTCACCCATTTTTAAAGTTTTTTATTTATTTTTTTTTTTTTACAGTGTACATTGTCTCAGTAAACAAGATCTTGCAAAGAAAATGAACCGAATAAGAACCAAATCCTTTGTACAACTTCCAGAAATTATGGTATTTATGTCTTAAGACAAGTCCTATAGGAAACTTATAGGAATGGTTTCAAATATGATAGAAATTATAGAATCCCGTACAGTTTTCTTTCTGGAATCCTTTAGGATTTTTTGAAAAGGGCATGGTGCCAAAGACGTCACCTAACGTTCAGAGATGGTCACAATGTGGAGTTCTTTTAAGGGTTGGGGAACATTATTTGGTGGACCTTCAGGGAACATTCAGGATGTTCTGGGAATGTTTAGGGGACTATTACTATAGACCTTATGTAGCCCCGCCCCTTTTCAGTGTTGCGCTCGTTGTCTTTTGACTTCCGGTTTGTATTTCCACAGCGATATTACATTTATGAATGAACTGCTCGTTTTAAAATCTTCCCGATCTACTGACATTTGTTAAGACATCTGCTTTAAACATTACAATGCTCATGATAACTTTCATTAACTCTACAACAAGTAAATCCACTTAACCAACTAATTATTCTTTGAGAGCGATGCCATAGAAATGTACAGAGCTACCGCAAAATGGAAGTTCAAAGACAATTTTATAAAGATAGCGGCGCGCTTGTTTCTCTGGTAAATAAGGTTTATAGGACATTCTGTTAACTTCCCAAATGTCCTCTTTGTAACGTTCTTATGTGACCATGAAATAACCAAAAGGAACGTCCCCCTAAACTCATATAAGGAACCTTGAACTGCAGCACTTTCAGTATTTCTGTAAATATTCAGAATTTTCGTCACCTTTAGAGAACTTTTAGGGAACATTGTGTAAGGTCATGAAAAGGTCGCCTTCTACGTGGTTAAATAATGGAAGAGCATCTACTCATGTTAGTTCTGTCCTGTCGTTCCTTTCATTTAAAATCATTATCTTACACTAATAATTCATTATTTAAAACTGATCATTATTGTGGAGGAGAAACATTTATCGTGAGTGTTTGAGTGTGTCAAGTTTGACTTCACGAAGTTTTCTTGTTGAACCCACCCCTTTCTGAACAGACAAAAGGACGGAAACATTGGATTTCATTCTGTTCCTGACACACGATGGATCTGCGAGTCTCTGTCGTTCTTCTTTTCATTTTTCTCACTGGAGGTACAAAAACAGCAAGTATTGAATGTATCATTTGGTACACAGAGATCACTGAATGTCTCTCTCTGTCTTTAAGGATATTCTCCCAAGTGTTATGTGTGTGTGCCTGATTCATGGGGTAACTGTAAAGCAACACTGGAGACATGTCCAGATGATTGTTCTGCATGTTCAACATGTACAGCGAATCTATCATATGGTAAGTCCAGTGTGATGTGGAAATTTACATCTGTAGTTTACTGAAAGTTAATCTCATCACATAATTGCAATTGTTTGTGTATTGCAAGAGGAACATGATTTCTGGAATTGATTCTTTTGCCTATTTAGAACGTTTATCTTTTTTGCAGGTTACAAAAACATAACCTTCACAATTAAAGGGTGTGCAACTCAATGTCAAAGTACGAAAGCAGAGATGCCAGATGGTACGATAGTGGATCTCCGCTGCTGTAAGCGTAACTTTTGCAATGCAGAAAATGCAGCAGGTATTGGCCTTTGTTTGGCTCCCTCAACACTGCATGTTTTTTTTTTTTTTTTTTTTTAAAACAGATTTAATTGATCGGCAATGAACATGTACTTTTTAATGACTACTGTTAGATAGGGCCAACACACACCAAACCTAAACAGGCCCAGTGCGGGCTTGCCCAGGCGAGGCCCACAGCTTTGGGTTCACTGCGGTCTCTCTGTGAGCAGCACATACTGGACTGCCCTCATTAAACCCATGATGGCAGCCCGTTTGGGCCCAGAGCAACTTTTGTACCTTTGGACCCATGCAGGTTTTGTGTAGGCAGCCCACTTTCATTTCCCACGCTCCGTTTGGCTGCTCTTCAAAATTTAATGTGAAATTCAATATTATAACTCTGCACAGAAGGAATAAAAATTAATGACGAATTACAGTAATTCACATTTTATACAGAAAAATTACTGTATTTTTATACAGTATTTTTCTGTTTTCTTAAATTACTTTCAAATGTATGTAAAATTACAAAAATAATCAGTTAATTAATACAATAACAAAACAGTTAGATGATAAAATGACTGGCAGCAACGGCTGCCAAACAAAAAACAAAATTAAAGTAAAATCTCCTTATTTAAATAAGCTAAGCTAAGTTTTAGTTAGGCTCTTGATTCTTGACTTTTCAGCATCAGTTTTTCCTTGGCTGCAGTAACTGTGTGTTTCCTATGCACATTTATTATAGCAAAAATTGTAAGTTGATTACTTATTGATTATTTAGTGGCCTGATTCACTGATCTCTGAGTATGTTACCTGTTAGTTTTACAGCAGCCTTATGATATGAAATTATCAGATAAAATTGGATAGTTTTTTATTCATTATATAGAAAGTGGTTTGAGCTTTGTTTTTCGACTCACCAGACATAAAGAATGGTGACAATAAACAAAAATCTCTTTTTATGACTTCAGTAGCTTGTTTTGTGATGTTCAGAGTTGAATAATTTCTGCATAATGAGAAAAACAGTCAAAACATTAAAGAAAGCCAACAGTTCACGCAGTGTACTCTAAGGCTACTATTAAAATGATAAACTGACCAGGCTCTCAAGAAGTAATCATCACATTTAATCAGTTGTTTTTCTCATAACCTTACCATAATAAACTGCTTCAGAAACACATAGTCACAACAGCCAGAGAAAATGAAAGCTAAAAAGCCAAGGATAAGCAAATGCTCTCCTCCATAACGGTGACTTCAAACTTATTACGTTCAATAAAACAAAAACATCTAAACCTCAGTTAATAATAGCTTTGAATGAAAGAAATAAAGTCAGAGTGGTTTGTAATAAGTGAAGATGCAGAGATAGAGAGATCTGTTAGTGTTTAATGTGAGGTTATCATTGTGCTGGAGAGTAGCTCCTGTGCTTCAGTCAGTGATGATCCACAAACACTGATGTTCTGCTGCATGTTACTTTATTTAAAGACAGTAACTGTGGAGCTGCTGATGCAGTGATAGTTATATTAGCTCATGTGTGATTTACTCTTGTTAGCTGACTGTTAACTAAAAGAGATTTACAAGTTACAGAGAATGATTTAGGATATTTTACATTTTTCGTTTGGCAGATGCTTCTGCTAGTCATTGACCATTTCTTTTTATTGATCTTTAACCATTATTTTCATGAAGGGTAAACATTTGTCTCCCTGTGCTGCCAGATTTATTGTTGTAGATTAATAGTGAGGTCTGTCTGCTGGGGGCCTGTAAAAAAAGGGCCAGTGCAGGATTGTTTGCAGGGTAATTGATACTAATTTCTTTATCATCTTGATTAGATGGAGTGTTTAAGGGAAGCTTCCTCCTGCTCTTCTCTCCTCTGCTCTTCTACTTCCTGTTTCAGTGAGTCCAGATTCAAGACTTCAGATTCAACAGTGAAGATCAGCACAAAAACACATTCTTTCATACACAGAAAATGAGATCCTTTGAGAAAGTATAAGATTACACAAGAGCATATAAACACACTTATCAATAAATCATGAAAATGTGCTTGTAGTTGTTCATCTAGTAGATTAACCAATCAAATGTCTGAAATTCTTAGAAGCAATATGACTATGTCATGGTTTTCTGTTTTAATTTTGTTTTCAAGGTCTTTTATTTTTCTTTCTATTTGTTTCTTGTTTCCTGAGTTTGTATAATAACTAATGATTTTTACAGTGGAAATGAATCAATCAAAAACTTCCTTTAGCTGGACAATAACTTTTCTTTCTAGAGCTGCTGTACAGCCAAAACAATCTCTGTTCCAGTAATTTCCTATTATCACTGTAAAGCTGCTTTGAAACAATCTGTATTGTAAAAAGCGCTTTATAAATGAAGGTGATTAAACTTCCTTTTGTTCCCCCTGGTTGCCATGGTTATTCATTATTTTATTGTTTAGAGCACACCTATTTAGTACTGAGTTCATTATCTTGTGTATTTACAGTTTTATACAATTGCTAGGACACATTTCTCAATACTTTTTCAGTCACTTTTTCAAAACTCTTCAGTTCTCTTAACCAACTTTCATCTTGGCACAGCAGTTAATTCACATTCAAAATGCACTAAATCTACCAAAACACTTCATTCATGTCTCAAATCAACTCATTCTTCCAGAACACAAAGGTTTTCAATCAACAAACACACTTTGTCAGTCAAAAAACACAGACCTAAAAAATCACTAACATCAGTTAACATGATGTTAGTGTTTTCTTTTGTAAAATTTCTTTACAAAACAAGAATAATCCCTCTACTGCTTATAATTCACTGCAGTTTATGGTCCATGTTTATATTACAGAACAAAATTATTCCCAAGTTTCCCTTTTGAATAGATGGTAATGAAACTGAAAGACGTGTTCAGTTTCGTCAAATTGTTTTGATATTATTTGATTTTTTAGATTCAGAATATTTCATCATCACAACTATATTACTGTAGCAAATTTCTGTCTTATTCAGTTTTGTATTATGTTATTGTTTTGAACTTAAGTTTAATATTTAGGAGGATACATGTTGATTACAGTTTTTTACAGACGCTAGGACACATTTCTCAATACTTAGGTCACTTTTGCAAAACTCTTCACACAGTTCTCCTAACCAACTTTCATTTTGGCACAGCAGTTAATTCACATTCAAAATGCACTAAATCTACCAAAACACTTCATTCACGTCTCAAATCAACTCATTCTTCCAGAACACTAGCAAAGGTTTTCACCCAGCAAACACACTTTGTCACTCATAAAATACTGATCTAAAAACACTAACATCAGTTAGCATTATACAATGTTTTCTTTTTAAGGTTTCTTTATAAAACAAGAATGACACTCTCTATTGTTTATAATTCACTGCAGTACATGTTACATGAACCATGTTTACATAACAGAACAAAATTATTCCGAAGTTTCCCCTTTTGAATGGATGATAATGAAATTGAAAAACGAATGCTTGTGTAGGTGTTCATTCATCTAATTGCTTTACAGTTTTTACAGACGCTAGGACACATTTCTCAATACTTAGGTCACTTTTGCAAAACTCTTCACACAGTTCTCCTAACCAACTTTCAGCTTGGCAAAGCAGTTCATTTCACATTCAAAATGCACTACAACTACCAAAACATTTTATTCAGGTCTCAAGTCAACTCATTCTTCCAGAACACTAGCAAAGGTTGACAGCCGAAAACACACTTTGTCACCCACAAAACAATTACCTAAAAAAACTAAAACATGTAGCATTATACAATGTTTCTTGTGTAAAACAAGGACACATTTCTGTTTATAATTCACAGCAATATATGTTACTGGAATAAATCAGACATGATGCAGAATTCGTCGACATTTTATGTCGTTATTATTTTTTATTTTTTTTGCACTGAGTAATTCCAAAATACAAGAATTTGTATACACACCATCCACTGATACAGATACAATTCATTTGTTTTTATAGCATTTAATTTAAGATTTAAATATATTTCATTAAATATTACTGTAGGAATGTAGCAAATTGCTGTTATTCAGTTTGTATTATTTATTGTTTTGAACATAAGTTTAACAGTTTTGAAAACAGTATGTAAGCATGTGCAAATGGCCTGTACGTACAAAGAGTTTTGGCAGTTGTTGTGTCTGAGTGAGAAAAGAATTGATGAAATTTGAGAGATGTAGTCATGAATGCATTTTGTGCCAAAGCAATGATAACTGATCCTCAGTTTAGCCACATAGACTTCTGTTGTGCTCACTGTGTGAAGAGTTTGCAAAAGTGACCTAAGTATTGAGAAATGTGTCCTAGCGTCTGTAAAAAACTGTAATAACTTGATTATAAATCATTCAAAAGATATATATTGAAGCAGCAGTGGATTCCAGAATCACTTCACTTTGATATAATTAGTCATATTTATTTCTGTTCAACTTTATTTCTAAATGTTTATAAATTCATCCACATTCAATGCAACACATGCAGGCCAGAAGTCATTGAAAGTGAGAACAAGTAAGAAAAAAAAAAAAAAAAGGTTCAGGACCAAAATTAATTTAAGGCCCGTTCACACCAAGAATGCGATAACTGTAGATAATGATAAAGATATAGTTTTAAAAAATCACTCTAAATATAAAAGAACAGCACTGTCCACACCACAGCAATAAGAGAAACAATATCATTGGGATCACTTTCAGAATGATTTTTCTTTCCAGCTGTTGAATGATAAAACACTGACAGCCAATCAGAATCCATTCTAATTTAACGGCTCGCGCATTTAAAATGGCAGCGGAGAAGTTAATCGGGAGTATATCAAGTATATTAAGTGTAATTTAAAAAAGACTGAAAGTATACTTTCTTATTTAATTTAAACAATTATAGCACACTTGAGTAAACTGTTTTTGCAAGGGAGTCCATCGCATGCAATGACAAATGTTGACTGACGTCACAGGTTCATAATGAGAATCCCTGATTTTAAGCTTTGTTTAAAGTTGTTTTGTTTACATTCTGACACAACCATCACCAAAACTCTGTGTACCTACAGGTCAATTTGCACATTTACATTTTTTAATTGCTTACACAGTAAAAGTGGTACTTGAGGCGACTCTGTGAATCCATTCACTCATTTATTGATCTTCAGACCAGTTCTGCTAAACTGCAATACCTAATTTGTTCACTTAGAAACCAAAAAAAGCAGACCATCAAAAAAGTGTTATTTAACGTTTGTGCTCCCTCTACAGGTGAAGAGGGGAAGCTGATAAATATGTAAGAGCAACTGAAGGCCAGAAGAGGGCGCTGCGAGAATACAGTCTTTGCAGCATGGACTTTTTCTCCTTGTGTTCAACACCCATATTTTTAATGCTTTATAATTCCCTGCTTATAATTCCCCATCTTTTAAGAAATCCACAGGTTTTCTCAATCAAATCAAGTCAATATATTGCTGCTTCTTGCATGTGAACTTTTATACAAAGACTAAATCACATCACTTGTGACATACAAAGAAAATCATTTATACTTTAATATCAGTATTTTTTAATACAAAAAATATAATAAGAATAATATTTTTACATGATTAAATTAATGTTAAAGTAACTTGAATCATTTTCCCCTCTATTTTTGTTCATCTTGATATATCATTTCCTTTTTGTCCCCTTATATCGCACTGTTCTTTGTTGTTATACCCATTTCTTTTTGGGTATGTCATTTTCAGCTTGTGGGGTGCTGTAAAAAGATGATGTTAGTCTTGTTAAAGGATGATAATGAATTTAAATAATTCTTGTTTAATTCAATGTGTCTGATCTCAAGTTGAGTTTTCAGGGAATGGAATCTCTATCACATCCAACATATTATGACCTTTCATGATTGCACAGAAATTAAGCAGCATTTTTGAACAGGATATTTCATATCCCACACAATCAATAAGAGGACATCGAACCAACAGGGGCTGATCCAACATTGCAACGGATCCAGCGTTGTCAGAGAGGCAAGAGAAGTTGAGGCGGAAGGAGATTCAACACCGGATGGACCCATTTAACTCTCACAGTTTAGGCTTTAATTTATCTGATTTCATTAACTGCCTTGTAAATGTCTGTCCTTAATAAGGGTTTGTCTTGTGTTCTTACTTTCACTTCAGATCCTTTTCAGACTGTTCAAACCTCTTATTTTTTCTGGTCTATTAAATTGAAACATTTTTCTATAAGGATGATCATAATGCATCAGTACTGATAACAGACCAATTTCAAAGCCAAAAGTCACTTGTCTCAAACTATGAGTGCTCCTATCACTACTTCTGAAATTGGTATGGGATGCAGAATCACTTTTTTTAGACTCTTGAATTTAAATAAGACATAACATCAATAAACGGAGCAATCCCAATAGGGTCCTCACACCATCGGTGCTCGGGCCTAATAAGTTGGAAAATGAGGCCCTTCACAATTTGAGCAAAAGCTAGAGTTGTAATAA
>JAOTNS010002403.1:0-49588 GCA_028476615.1 Culter alburnus | reverse complement strand
CTGACACATCTGATATAGATATTGATGCTTTTATTGAAATGAATTATACTGTGTGTATTTTCAGAAACCAGCACTATACCTGTGACAGGAATAAAGGGAGGCAGCGTGACCCTGTCATGTGACTTTGAGGCCAAAGACATTGTTTATATTGATTTAAGCAGGTCAAAAAGAATCCTTTCTTGTCAGAATGAAGAATGTGAGAGTGAAAATGGCAGATTATTTAAAGAAGGATCATGTGACATCATCATCAAGGATCTGAGACTGAGTGATGCTGGGAAATACTTTCTGAGAGTTTATTACACTGATGGTCAGAAAGAGCTGAAAATGTACCAACTTTGTATTCATGGTAAAGTCAAAACTGATCAATCCACCAGCATGTGCTTTTTAGTGGCAGATTTGTAAATTCTTAATTTTAGTACCCATATGAGCTCATGGCTCTCACTGAGTGACACCATTATAATATGATGAATGTCTGTTCTCCTCAGATGAGATTTCTGTGAAGAAAGGAGAGCAGCTGAAGATGGATGTTCTGTTGGTCAATGCTGATAAAGTGCAGCATCAGGGCAGAAGAAGCACAGGGTGGAAGGAGGATTGGAAGAGCAGTGAAGGGGTTCAGAATGATCGAATGACCTTCAGAGATGGAAACCTGATCATTAATAACTTTACAGTCACTGACGCTGGAACATATGAGGTTTGGACTCTGAAGGAGAAATCTTGATCATGTTCACAGTCAAGGGAGAGAAATCAGTGGATGTTCAGAAATATTATTTTAAAGCATTTAAACAAGTGCAAGTGTTACATCATGATTTGAACAGCAGATTGATGCTAAACTGAATTCTAACTTCTCAATATCATCTGCAGAATCTAGTGCAGGATCAGTGGATAAATTGAGCTACATCATGATGACAAGAGGCAATGAAAGCTTTACAAAATCTTTAAATTATATTATATTTTTTTTTTAATTGCTTTTTTTCTCAGCTCCCCTATCTCCACCTGTTGAGTACTGGATTTTCCCAGTCGGACTGTCTGTGCTTCTGATGGCTCTGATTCTGGCTGTTGTTAAAAGACAAAAGATGCACAGATGATCAGGGGCACAATGGCACATTTACTGAGGGGTATGCAATCAGCTGTGGCAGCCATCAAAATAATAATAACAATAATTATAGTAAATTAATGATAATAATAATAATAATAATAATAATAATAATAATACATTACTTGGCTTTCCCAATTTAAAAAAAAAAAATGTTTTCTGGTAGGTCTAACAGAATTAAATAATCAAATGTATACATAGCATAGTCTTCACTATATAAATTAAATATAAAGTTTTACAGTCAAAATTAGTAAGTGATTTTTTCTTTTTGTCGTTTAACATTAATGACAGACAGCAGCAGGTATTTATAGGCTGCTGTCACTTAATATAGCCTACTGTTACAGGTCTGTTCCCTTTCTCAAATGTTTACATTGATATAAGACATAACCAACAGAGTTTACGTGAATACTCACCATGGGTATTTTGAGACAGTGTTAATCTCACTGACGAAAACGACAGTAATAAACACAATATGAAAATGTTAGGGCAGGACGATTTGGGAAGAGATCCGGTCAGAAGTGATGTCCTGCTGTAGATGAGCACATTTTTTATTGCAACGTGCTGATCTACTTGGCGGGACACAATTGGCATACAGTTTCTGCATGTCTCATAAAACATTCAAAAATGTAAACATCTGGAGAAAGAGAAGAGTAGACATATGGACAGGGTGCGAACTACGGGGGAGCTAGGAGGAGCTCGCTCCCCTTAATAAGACATGGGCTCCCCTGGAAACGTGATTTGTGAATTTTGGGGGGTCTCAAAAAATATTGACAATGTGTTATTTTGACGTGCAAATCCAGTTTTGTGTAGTGTGATCATCGTGGATTATTATGTGTAAAATTGCAAAATATCATTCTTTCATGACGGGGATTTAAACCTAATTCACTTCAATAAAGACAACTATACATGCTTTTCTTGTCATGAGCATCAAGGTGTGGGGGCGCTGCGGTGCAAATTCCACTCATGTTTAGTAGGCTACATGTTAAGGACATCTCAGTTCTCTAATTGCACCGCGAGGAGGCGAGGAACGAGGAGTGAGGAAGCTTCCTGAGGAGTTATGAGCGAGGATACACAGGTGCATCCTTTGCGGAAGTCTTTCTCATCGAGTAACCTGACGCACGCATAAATTCTCCTCCCCCTTCTTATCTGTCACAATAATTTAAATGTATGCTTTACTTTTACAGATTAAATAAGCTTTATATTTCATATATTTCAACTAGGCATCTTGCTTTATTCATATTTATTATATTTTTTTAAATAACCAAACTTTAACAACATGTGGGTAGATCCCTCGAGCGCAGCTGATGACGCTTTGAAGTGACGCTAAAGGGAGCGAGGATTTATCATTTCACTTGATTCAATTCCTCCGTCCTCTCGTCTTTTCCTTGCGTCCTTCCCTCGCATCCTGGAGGGGTGGAGCTAAGACGCGAGGAAAGGAAGCAAGGAAAGGAAACGAGGATGCACAAATAAGAATTGAGAAGCACCCGTTAACTCGAACAGCAAAGGAAACGTGAACTCAAAGACAGTGACAGCCTAAAGCGACCCAGCAAGCAATAGCCGTCATTTCACCGTCTCGGTTAACTATAGACCCGATATAGTCCGGCTATGTGTAACCCACTTTTAGCCAAAATAATCTTTCCTTTGGTTACATGTCGTTTTTGCCTAAAAAACTTGCGAGTTGTATGATATTGCATCATGTAAGTTAAGTCAACAGTGATTACAAGGTGTTTGGTTTCACATCTTTGACATTGCGTAGGCTGTGCGTATACATGATTTAGCTCGTAGTCAGACAATTTGTAGCCCACCTAGTCAATCCTGATTTATTGTAGTACAGGAAGTGCTTGCGATGGTTGATATCCCATCATGTTCGCAATGTCAACGATTTCTACAAGATTTAAGTGGCATTTCATGACATGGTCTATATGTAGTCACGATTTAGCTCTGAATTGGATAGGCTATGTGTAGTCTGCTTTTAGTCCACCCGGCGAAATCGAGGCAATTTATAGTCTAGTTTTTACGGCTTGGCTATAGCCCTGATTCAGACCAGCAATGAGTGTAGGCCTAACCAAAATAGTGTTAAGTCATTTTCGACCACAAAGCTTGTGGGATTCTTGATATACTTGCATTTATACATTTATATGCAAGTATACATTTGAAACAGCATATTTTTGCTGTCACACAATCCTACATTCTACGATATCATATATATAATCAGGTGATAGCCAAGCCATATTAATTATAATTATATACCACACACATATGACTGTATCTAATTTTAAGTTAAATAAAAATTTACAATTCTCAACCGCTAGATGGCAACTGTGGCTCTACTGAGACATGACCACTGGCAACTTGAACGTTAGCTCTCGATCACTGTTGCCAGATCTCGCGATAAACATTTCCGCATTTTACAACTGTTGGAGACGGAGAGCAAGCAAAAGCAAATGTTAAAGCAAAATTCTTTCCTGCTTTTGGTCTTGTAAGTATCTGGTTTTTCATTTGACATGTGTTCATTATTTATGTACATTATGTGCAGGAACCGTGACATTTTAGCGGGTAACAGTGCAGACTCAGAGTAAAACGTGGTTAGATTAACATACATGCACATGTACTGTAGTTTTCCTTGTGCCCTAAAACTCTGTAATTATCTAAATGGGGGTAAACATGAAACCTACTATTATTTGTTATGGAAGCCTTGTATATTTTAATCTTTTGATCATTATGAAAGAAAATATGAGTTTTTGATTTGGCAAGGCAAGTTTATTTTGTATAGCACATTCAACAACAATGTTTAAGGTAATTCAAAGTGCTTTACATAAAACATAGAATTTATGGAACTGAAAATTAATCAAGTTGTTTTATAAACCAAAAAATATTGTTAACATTTTTTTATTTAACTTTTTTTTTTGTCAATGTTTTATATTTTTATTATGTTACACGCTGTAATTTTCTTTTAATGTTTATTTGTATTGTATTTGTAAATTTAATTTATTATTTTTTATCATTGTGTATTACCTTGAATTCTTTTTCTAAATAAAACCTTTTATATAAATTTGTTTGGACGGATTGTCATTTAGAGAACCTGTTATATTTAAGTGAAAAGAATCCTTTAGCCATTATTTTGTTGTCTATTACATGTATAGATGTAATCATTCATTAGTAGTGTAATTGATGACTAGTCTATTTTTGGGTTATGGTTAGACGTCTATTAGATTTTCACTGACAGCCCCAATTTTCCCTTATTTTAGCCTAGACCCGTATTAACCGTCTATTAGACATATATGTAGTCGTCTAATAATCGTCTAATTGATGACTAGTCTATTTTTGGGTTATGGTCAGACGTCTATTAGATTTTCACTGACAGCCCAAATTTTGCCTTGTTTTAGCCTAGACGGCCGGGCTATGTTTTGACGGCTATAATAGACATAAAATTGCTTGCTGGGGAGCCCCTTAAGGCTTTGTTTATAGACAATAGCCCTATTCGGACGGGATTAGTTTTACGTGGGGAGGTGAAGTAAAGTAATTTTACCTCAGGATGTCTGTAATATTAATTGGCCAATTCGCAGGGGACAAGACATCTCAGTAAAACTAGCAGAAGTGGGAGGGGTAACTCGATTTACGCACCGCCGTCAAATGCGCAGAAAACTACTTTTAAACAGGAAATGACGGGATTTTACCGTACATATTTACAGCGGGTCTATTCGAACTGGATTAGTATTACCTGAGGTAATTTTTCCGGACCTTTTTACAGAAGGTAAAAGTCGCCGTAATCTTTACTGACAGTTGTCCGTAATGATTACCGAGATGGCACATTCGGACGGGACTATAATCACTGTGAAGCTCTGGTAATAATTACTTTACCCCCCACCTCCCCATGTAAACTAATCCCGTCCGAATAGGGTTTATGTGTGGGTGGCTGTTTGTTGTTTCACTGTGTCGATAACGTATAATAGGGTAAATCCTGTATAGTGATTTAGGGGCGTAAATCTGAGTGTCTGTAGAAAAAAAATATAATTAAGTATATAATTAAAAATCACGCTAATATTGTAATAATTATATATATATTAAATAATTGTGTAAGTAGTAAAGGAATACAAACGCAAACGGGCGTTTTAAGTTTAGAAACATTTTGAGTCACCCCTCCCTTGCCTCACAGTGGTTTGGTCCACCGCGCACGTCACACTTGTGTACACAAGTCCGGCGGCGCCGGCGGGAGAGTACAGTTCTACCAGTCTATGAGTTCTACATACAGTATTAAGAGGAGATCCAGTAAGTAGGCTGTCAAGGCTATTTATAAAAAAAAAAAAAAAAAAAAAAAAAAAAAAAAGTGATGAAGTGATTATTTCTCTTTATACTGACGATACTGAGTAACTAGTAAAATAACAGATTTTTTCCGTGATTCCGCTATGCAATTACAATGTTACCTAGATTGTTTGCTAGCTTATTTACGATAGCTTGTTGGATACTAACATTAAGTCACCCACACCAACAACTAACATTGTGATAGCATAAGTGTGAACTGTAATAAGGCTAAGATATACTGTTGCGTGTTGGGTTTTGCTCAAAGTGCATTCATCGTATTTTGGTGACTTTTTTTTGTAAACAACTTAACAAATATTCCAATAAATAAATGATTTTTAAAGAAGAATATTTTGGTCAATTTAGTCAGTTTTTTTATTAATTGAACCAAAGAGAAACAATGAGCATAATGGCACAGTCTCCATGCTACAACAGTCGTAGCTGTTATGTATTTTTGTAACACACTGCGCAAGCAAGCCCCCCGTTATAAAAAAGTGGGCTCCCCCAAAGTCCACGGTATAGTTCGAACACTGACAGAAACACACAATCATTATTATAATCAATCAAGGCTATAAACATATTAAAGATTAAAGGGACCAGATGTAACATTAAAATCACCACTGGATAACTTAATTGGATATGACTCTTTATTAATTAAGCGGGACGCGTCACATTCAGTGTCTGCATGTGTCAGGGTTTTGTTCTGTTTCATGTGTTCACCTTCTGTTTGTTCATCTTCAGTTGACCCATGTGTTTCTTTGTTTCATCTCATTCACCTGTTGCTCGTTAATTAGCTCAATTAGTTCCTTGTTTGGTCTTGTATGGTTCAGTTCTTTGTCCTGTCTCGTCTATGTTGGATGGTTGTTTTCTGAGTTTCTCTGCCTGTTCCTTGAGTGTTTGGGTTAAAAGGCTATTTCCTAGAATTTCCTTCATGATGTGCTTCATTGATACAGCCGTTCCGTGACAGCATGATGTAATATGTTGGAGAATTTCCATTAGTAACCCACAAAGTCACTCGTGCAAAACAGAAACAATCGATTAGATCAACTAGTCAGGGCACTAAAGATTAAACATTGTTACAATTTATAAACAAAATGATACTGACCTCTATAACTGATGAAGCACAGCAGCAGCAGCAGCATTGTTGAAAACCTGATGATGAAAACAGAAGAGCTGGTTTATGTCACAGACAGATTTAAACAGGGATAAAACACTTTCCTGAATGGTAAAATATTACAAAACAATGACACATTTTCTGTGAATATTTATTTTGCAATAAGATAAGAAACATCAAACTATAACTGTCAGGGTTCTGTCACTTCTGTCTAGTTTATTTCTTGTTTTGTGACAGAGCTCTGACACTCCCGTTCTTGTCGTGTTTTTGTGTGAGCGTACGGTCTCGAGTGTTCTCGGGGCTGTGCGCTCTCTTGTCTGCGTGTCTTGTTTCATGTTGGGAGCGTGGCGTTCGGATCCCGGCACTCGTGTCTAGTTTGGTTTCGGTTTCGTGTCGGGATTTGGACACTCGCGCTCCCAGTCCTGTCTTTATTGTGAGCGCACGGTTTGTGTGTACTTTCACTTGCCGTGGGCTCTTGTCTCATGTTTTGTGTAGCACGCGGTTATTTCCACCTGCCGCGTGCTTTCATGTTGTGTTCTTGTGTTGTGTAGCACGCAGTCTGTGTTTCACGGGCTGCGTGCTCTCATGTTGTCTTGTTTTGTGTGAACACGTGGCTTATGAGTTTTCATAGTCACGTGTTCATGTCTCGTCTTATGTAAGCACATGGCTTGTGATTTGTCTTCATTGGCCATGTGCTTGTGTCTTTAGGCTTGTTCGACTTGATGCAGCGCCGCAAAGACCGATCGGCGGCTGACTTGAAGCAGTGCATGCCGGTAAGAAATGTTGTCCGACTTGAGACAGCGCTGAAGTCATGTGACTGTGATGTATGGCTTTAAAGTACCGCGAGAGCGATTCGAGATCAGCCGCCTGAGTTAGCCAGCGCAGTTTCTCAAGAGGAGCTGCACGAGCGCTGATGACGACAGCTGTTTCATGATTGGCCGGAATCACCGCATGACAACGATCACGTGTGTTTTGGTTTATTGTAACGCCTTCAGCTCCACTAATGCTCAAAAATCTGTGTTTTTATAACAGTTAAAGCTCTTTTCATGTAGTCGCGATGTTGTATTGTGTCATGTTTATCAAATTAAAACGGATAAAAAACAAAGACCCCACTACATTGTTATTTAAATAACATATGCTTATGTTGAACTTTATTCTTGTAAAAACAGACGCTGTAAGCAGTACATAAAGTTCTGAATGAAAATGTCTCTGAAACATAAGTGTATTAGTCAAATATTGCATTTATTTCACTTCAGCTGTGATAAAGTATGCAAACCGATGCAAACGCAGCGCGAGCGTCACTATGGGAAGCAGAATGTGTCCGACTTCACATCTCCGTTTTCAGCTCCTCCCCGCCTGCACGCGGCTAATCTCGCCGATCGGTTACATCCAGCCGCAGCCGATGTCGAACACACCTTTAGTTTTGTTTGTTGTGAGCACATGGCTTGTCATGTGTTTCTTTGTGCCATGTGCTCTCATGTCTATTGTCTTGACCCTGCCCACCTTGTTACCTGATTATTGGTTGATTTGCCCCACCTGTCCTCCCTCATTTCCTGCCTCATTTGCTCTCCTATTTATTCTCCTTGTGTTTGCAGTCCTGTGCTGGTTCGTTGTCGTATTTCCTATCGTATGTTTCCCTCTTGTGTGTCTGTCAAGTCAATTTTTATGTCAGTCTGTTCCCCCCACGGGTAGTTTTTTTTTTTTTTATTTTATTTTATTATTTTTTTTATTATTAAAGCCCTTCCTTTCCTTGCAATTGAGTCCTCGCTAGTGATGCGCAGATCGAGGCTTCGTGAAACACTGAAGCAGTTGAATCAAATGTGTCGTGATGATTCGAGGCTTCGAAACAATCTAACACCTGACTCCACCGTGACCCCTAGTGGTCAGAACAGTGTAAATGCAACAAAACTCAAGCTAAACATGCAGTAAAAACACCTTTTACAAATTTATTGCAAATGTTTTATTGAAAGTAAATCTATCAAATGCAATTAACTAATTCTCTAATAAGATTACATATAAAGTGACTGTATATGTGTTCTTTTATCAATTTTCAAGGCTTGTTTCTCTGTTCCATGGCTCAAGCTAAACAGGCAAATAAGAGATTAATAACTACCATGATTCATTTTAATTATTCTAATGTCTAATTAAAACATCTACAAATTTATAAAACTGATCAGAGATCAGGTAAAACCCATAGACACTTGTTCAATGATGCTCAGTGAATCTGCATGATTCATGGGTTAACTTTATCATCGCCCTCTACCGGTGAACCACTGAAATTTCGAACTGTTTTGAAATGTTTCGAAACAGTGATGACGTAATGAAGCCTCGTTTACTAAAATCACGTGACTTTGGCAGTTTGATACACGCTCCGAATCACTGATTCGAAACAAATGATTCATGAAGCTTCGGAGCTTCATGAATCATTCGAAACTCACCGACAATCTAATAATTATAATATCTCTTTGCACACCGAAGGCGTTTTGGTTCTTTTCCATATTTCATCACGTTGGCCCATCATTCTGTGGGTAAATAAATGATCACCTCTCTCGGATGGCTGTTCTCCTTCCTTCCCACCCGGTGCACGACATCCACAGCCTGTATTTAACACATACTGTATATGTAAGGATGATAAAGGGCATCTCAAGAATGACTGACCCCACTCTCTCTCTCTCTCTCTCTCTCTCTTTATACATGGATAAATCTGTACGCGCAGACATTGACAGAAAGCTATTTGACTTTCTGTGGAAGCACAGGAGTGGAAAGACTGGTTTAGAGTCTCTGCATTGTGCTCTAATGATAACATTGAAATGTCGACATGTTTAAAACTCTGAACACAGAAGCTGAATAAAGGAATTACATTTTTACTGGGTTTCGATTTCACATTAGTCATGTGACCCATTAAGCTCTAACAACTGATCTGAGATCAGATTTCACTGTTTCATCATGTCACATAACCATAGAGCTGTCATGGAAACAGGCATTCCTTCAAACAAAAGTCAGATTTAATATTGAGTTCATATGCAAATAATTAAATAATTCACAAAAGTATGTCAGTCCATGCAATATTATCTCAATATTCAGCTGAATCAGCTTTGAAAGCATATTTAGTAGAGAACAGTAATAATTGGTTATTATTGTGCAATACTATAATACTACTAATACTCATCATATGGAGGCACCAAATTACTAGTGTCTGAAAACTCACCTGTGTGTCTTTTAGTTTTGTTTTTACTGAAATGTCACTGAACATGCTGTGGTTCGGATGCCCAGAACACTCCAGCAGAATTTTTACCATGTAAGATTAGATATTTTTATTATTTTTATTTTTAATATACAGTAAATCCAGCCTGTGTTTTTGTGTTTTGCCAGCTGTTGTGTTTCTGTTTCTGCAAAACTGAACCTGTTATTGATACTAAGAAAATGAATGAACATCTATAGTGTATCCATTGCTCTAATATGACAATATAACAATGAGTATTATGATGGTTTTAGTTAGTGGAGTTATTAATGTAATAATTATAATTATTAGATTTTTACTGAATTTCTAAAACCTGTTGTTTGTATTGGGACTTGTGATTTTGACTATTACACAAGAATCATTTACACTCTCAGGAAAAAAGGTACAAAAGCTGTCAGTGGAGAGGTATCCTTACCTGATTTACCCCCTATTACTTTTGTACCTAATAATTATAGTCTGATGTTTCTAATTGGCCATTTTTATTATTGAAAATCTGAGACAAAATGAAAGCATTTTATCCCTGTATGAATGTCTCTGTGAAGTATTTGTGACATCAGAGCTCTTCTGTTTTTTCATCAGGTTCACACACTTGAATCTGCTGCTGTTGTGCCTTTTCACTTTCAGCGGTCAGTATACAGTCATTTTCTGTGTACCTCTCTGACACATCTGATATAGTATTGATCCTTTTATTGAATGAATATTATACTGTGTGTATTTTCAGAAACCAGCAGTATAAATGTGACAGGAAAAGGGAGGCACGTCACACTGTCATGTGATTTGAGGCCAAAGACATTGGTTATATTGATTTAAGCAGGTCAAAAACATCCTTTCTTCTCAGAATGAAGAATGTGAGAGTGAAATGGCAGATTATTTAAAGAAGGATCATGTGACATCATCATCAAGGATCTGAGACTGAGTGATGCTGGGAAATACAATCTGACAGTCTATAATGATGATGGTCAGAAAGTGCTGAAAAGATCTATCAACTTTGTATTCAGGGTAAAGTTAAATCTGATCAATCCATCATCATGTGATTTTTAGTGGCAGATTTGTAAATTCTTAATTTTAGTATCCATATATGAGCTCATGGCTCTCACTGAGTGACACCATTATAATAAAGATGAATGTCTGTTTCTCCTCAGATGAGATTTCTGTGAAGAAAAGAGCAGCTGAATGGATGTTCTCTTGATCAATGCTGATAAAGTGCAGCATCAGGGCAGAAGAAGCACAGGGTGGAAGGAGGATTGGAAGAGAAGTGAAGGGGTTCAGAATGATCGAATGACCTTCAGAGATGGAAACCTGATCATTAATAACTTTACAGTCACTGACGCTGGAACATATGAGGTTCTGGACTCTGAAGGAGAAATCTTGATCATGCTCACAGTCAAAGGTGAGAGAAGATCAGTGGATGTTCAGAAATATTATTTTAAAGCTTTTAAACATGTGCAAGCTGAATCGCTAACTATTCAATATCATCCGCAGAATCTAGTGCAGGATCAGTGGATAAATTGAGCTACATAAATGACAAAACATATAAAGCACAACAACACAGTAAGTAAAACAAGAGGCAATGAGAGCTTTACAAAATCTTTAAACAATGACATTAAATATTATAATTTTTTTTTTTTTTTTTTAAGTGCTTTTTTTCTCAGCTTCCCCACTTCCACCTGTAGAGTACTGGATTTTCCTAGTCAGACTGTCTGTGCTTCTGATGGCTCTGGCTCTTTGCAGTTAAAAGTCAAAAGATGCACAGATGTTCAGGGGCACAATGGCACATTTACTGAGGGGTATGCAATCAGCTATGACAGCCATCAAAATAATAAATAATAATAACAAATTATAGTAAATAATAATAAATAATACTTGGATTTCCCAATTTTAAAAATGTTTTCGGGTAGGTCTAATGGTACAGAAATTAATAATCAAACGTATATAACATGGCATAGTCTTCACTATATAAATTAAATAAAGTTTTACAGTTAAAATTAGTTAGTGATTTTTTCTTTTTGTCATTTAACATTAATGACAGACAGCAGCAGGTATTTATAGGCTGCTGTCACTTTAAGAACTAATGCACGGATCTAATATAGCCTTCTGTTACACGTCTGTTCCCTTTCTCAACTGTTTACATTGATATAAGACATAACCAACAGAGTTTACGTGAATACTCACCAAGATGGGTATTTTGAGACAGTGTTAATTTCACTGACGAAAACGACAGTAATAAAAACAATATGAAAATGGCAGGACGATTTGGGAAGACATCTGGTCAGAACTGATGTCCTGCGCTGTAGATAAGCACATTTTTATTGCAATGTGCTGATCTACCGGCGGGACATAAGCTGGCATACAGTTTCTGCATGTCTCATAAAACATTAAAAAATGTAAACATTCATCTGGGAGAAAGAGAAGAGCAGACATATGAATAAATCTGAACACGAAAGAGAGCTCAATTCAGTCTGGTTTTCCATGCGCACACAGAAAGTACGTCATTGAGCTCTCGCTCTTTTGCATCTTTTCATGCTTGATTGGACAAATACACACACAATTATTTTAAAATGTCAGCTATTAAGATAAATAAAGACATGCTATATGTCACAGCAGTTAAATTTTTTGTCTGTATTGCATGTTCAATCCTTAATATCATTCATATGAACAGGTTAATAAAATGTAAAAGGAGTATATAATGAGTTTATAAATTTTAGAGAAATGCTTAATTGATGCATTACAGTATAACTGAAGCCACTAGTTTGTAGTCGACTAAAATCTTATATTGACTAATGACTAAACATGACTAAAATATGACTAAAACTAAATGATGAAAAGGCTAGTAACCTGGTTGTGCTTGTGGTGTACTTTGAGCCAACAGTGTTATATGTTGTTTAACATGATTGCCTCGTTCACCCCCACCCCATCACTTGATTTAATAAAATAAAAATTTGAGCTAATTTTAGGTTTATTTTTAAGCAAGGTTTAACAAATAACAAAAACAAAATTAACAAATAAGCAAGGTTTATTTTTTTTAACAAATTAGCGTTTGATTATTTATAACGTCTTATTAAAGAAAATTTTCAAAGAATGATTTTGGCACACTGACTCCACACAGAAGGGGGCGCCATTGTGTCACTGCAAATACTGCATTCTCCATTTTTGTGGACAATATGTATTGAGCCTAAAACACTATATATATTTTTAAAGGAACTAGCTGCTTTATAAATGTCATTACCAAATGTCAAAATATTTTTGTTCTTTAATGATGTATTTTGAAATAGAATTTGGTTATATTGTAGTTTTGTTACTTTTTTGTGTTATTAAACTAGCAAAATGTCTGGTAGACTTTACACTCTTATTGTTCATTATATACCAAATTAATTATTGCGTGTTTAGGATAGAACAATATCTATTCTAATTCATTTTCATTACCTCACAGTGACTGTGAAGCTTCTGATCTTCAGATATGTGTGAATATGAGCAGTGTTGTTTTCTGAGTTCAGATATTGTCAGTGTTTGAGTGTTTGAAGGAATATTGCAAATCAAGCACTATAGCATCTGTAAGAGAGAAATTTAATATTTTCTATACAGTGTACAGTTGTTCCATCCTATTGTCTGTATATTTAAATGTATAGCTTAATAAATAACTTTTCCTGCTTTAAAAGTTTTGAGCATCTTTTCTTTTATCACAGATGGTGTTGAAAGCGAAAAAGTGCAGCATACGCTTACTATCTTACATGACTGTTGTTTAATTAGTGCTTAAATTAATACAAAAACAAATATCTTAGAAAAAATGGAACTCCGCCCTTATTTTTTAAACAACAGAAAACATGCACAGTGTTCTGAAAGTTTAACCAGAATGCTTAAACATTACATGAGACTGATATGAAAAAGTGATCTGTGTAAAGTTATACTCTTTTTATTACCTATTTCTGGCACAGTCTTTCATTTGGTAGCGATCACATCAATATCAACTTATCACAGCTGATTGGTTGCTGTTGCATCAGTGGCCAATGAGCTGCGGCTCAACATCCAAACAAATACCAGTGTTGCTGTTAGTGAACTTTCAGAAGCCAACTCCGACTCCAACTTTATTTATAGAGCACATAATAAAACAACAATAGTTGACCAAAAATAAAAAAATTACAAAAAATTAAAAACCACAACAAAAACCTCAAACCCCACATACAAGACTAACTTGGTAGCTGCATCGACAATACCTCAATACTTATATCTGATCAAAAGCCAATGTAAAAAAACAACATGAATTAGATCAGCAATGCATGGAGGGGCTGTGCCATGCAAAGATTTAAAAAAAAATTAGAATCTTAAAATTATTTCAATAAGGTAGAGGTAACCAATGCAATTATGTCAAGACAGGGATAATATGGTCATATTTCCTGTCAATAGTCTTGTGGAAGCATTTTGGACCATCTGTAATTGGAATTGTTTGGGAACCATAATAAAGTGAGCTGCAATAATCTAGTCGGGAAAAAATAAAAACATGAATGATCTTCTCCAAGTCTATATGTGCTAAGAAAGGCTTAATCTTAATCTTAATCTTAGCAATCATTCTAAGTTGATAAAAACTAGCTTTGACAGCTTCACTTATTTGAGAGGTACATTTTAAAACACTGTCACAGATCATGCCTAGATTTTTTACTTGATGTTTCCAGAAAGGGCTCAATGTACCTAGGTTAATTCCAGCCATATCACTCATATTTGAGGGACCAAATATAATCACCTCTGTTTTCGATTCATTAAGACTCAAAAAGTTTGAAGCCATCCATGACTTCACCTCATCTACACAGGCCAACAAGTGCCCCAGGGAACTGGAAGAGTTTGGGTTAAAGGGCAAATACAATTGAGTATCATCAGCGTAAGTGTAACGAGGCAGACTCAGAGAGATCCATGTGCAGCTTTATTATACAATCGTGGTCGTACAGGCAGGGGTCAGGCAACAGCAGAGACAGTATCACAGGCAAGACGTAATCAGAGTCAGGGACAGGCAGACAATCAGGGCAGGCGGCAGGCAAGACAGAGTAAACCAGTAAGCAGGCAGTAATCACACAAGGCAGGCGGCGGGCAGAGTAAACAAGGCAGTCCAAGGTCATACACAAGAGACAATAAACAGGGGTAAATGCTCAGAAATGTTAGCTGTGGCAAAACAAGACTTCGCAAAGCATTGTGGGTCAGAGGGTCTTTTATAGTCCAGGGTGATATGGAACAGGTGGTGGTGTAATCAGTCCAGGGATGGAGTATGGGAAATGTAGTCTGGGAATGGTTAATACTCAGGTGACGGCGCCCTCAGGTGGCGATAGGAGGGAGCCACAGAGGTCGTATTTGTGACAGTAAAAAGTCACTCCTAAAGGCAGCATATAAAGAGAAAAGAAAAAGGGTCCTAGGATCGAACCTTGCGGAATACTACATGTTAGGGGTGCCAAGGCTGATGCAAAATTCTCCCATGCAGACCGAGAAACTCCTATTTTGAACTTTATCCATCTTAGGGCATTTCCACAAATACCCACACGTTTCAAGATGAGATAACCTGATGATCAATTGTATCAAATGCTGCTGTCAAATCTAAGAGTAAAAGTACAGTAAAATTACCATTGTCAGTCGCAAGAAAAATATTTTAAAAAAAAAACTCTCAGCAAAGCTGATTCCGTACTATGATGTTTTATAAAGCCAATTGAAACACTTCACCAATCTCGTTTGCATCAATAAATGACTGAAGTTGAATGAGGATGCTCTTCTCCATAATTTCAGCCAAGATTAGAAGTTTTGAAATCTAAAATTAGATAACACACTCTTATTCAAGTTTGATTTCTTCAAAAGAGGCTGAATTACTGCATGTTCACAGTAGTCATGTACAGCCCCTGAAAGCAAACTCTTATTAATTATAGACACTAAAAATGGGCCAACTGATTCGGAAACTTGCTTTAACCCTCCACCTTCCCCAGCTCCACCTGTATAGATCTGCTATGGTGGTTAATTCATGTATGTTACATGTGCAGGAGCAGCAGAATGTCTTTTAGATCACAGCAATGTCTGTGAATGTAGTAAGTCTCTGTACTTGCTCTGCAGCAGCAGCAGATTTATTCCCTCAAGTCCAAATACATTAAAATTGCCATATCCATTACCATGCTAATCTCTATTACCATACCAATCTCTCCAAGAGTTGTCATGACACTCTTCTCTTTCTCTTCGCTCTTGGAAGCATTAGTCTCCAAACTCATCCTTTCCAATCAACCTACCCTCTGTCCGTTTGATCTTATCCCCATCATCTTCTTCAGGCATTTCTTCTTCACTTGTACCTGCACTCACTCACATCATCAACACCTCATCATCCCTTCTTCCATTCATTGCTAAGACACTTGAGTGAGTTGCGTTCAACCACATCTCTACCTTTCTCATACGGAACGATCTCCTGGACAACAACCAGTCTGGCATCAAAACCAGCCACTTAACCTCATGTTAACCCTCATAATGAAGGGCATCTCCAGAACTGCACTCCAGTGGGTCAAGTCTTACCTCTCAGTTAGGTCCTTCTTGGAGGGGTGAGGTGTCTAAGTTGCAACATTTAACCACTGGGGTTCTTCAGGGCTCAGTGCTGGGACCGCTTCCCTTCTCCATCTACAAGTCAACACTGGGATCTGAAACATGGCTTTTCCTATCACTGCTATGCTGATGACACAGAATTCTACCTCTCATTCCAGCCAGATTATTGGATGGTAGCAGCTCACATTTCAACCTGCGTGACAGACATTTCTGGCTGGATGAAGGACCACCGTTTTCAACTCAACCTCACAAAAACAGAACTTCTTGTGGTCTCTGCCAACCTAACACTTCATCACAACCTTTCCATTCAGTTAAGCACTTATACCTGAACTCACTACTTCACTACATGCCGCCCAGAAGCTTGCTTTCTGCAAGTGAACAGTGACTTGTGGTGCCATCTCAAAAAGGCACAAAATTCCTTTCATGGACTTTTTTCAAGAAACGTCAATACTTTACCTATTAAAACTAACACAAGGGATGTGCCTGATGCTGAATACCTTATTTGGAAAGGCACGTATAATGGCTTTAAAACGAATAACGAATTCTGCTGAATAGAAAACAGGAGTCCTCATGTTTGCTAACAGGGAGCCAGGGGAAAGCACAGATATAAACCTAAAAACACTAAGCCGACTGTATGAGTCTAAACGATCGCGTCTCTGTGCATCTCTCAGAAATCAGAGCTTGGCAAGAATATTATCAGCTAAAATATCATACACATTTTCTAGTCCTAATTGATATGCCTGGGGCCACATTTTCATCCCTGGATTTTAATGCCCAAGGCCAGCCCCCACATTTTTTAAAGTCATATTTCAACAGGAATAGGCAGAAAAAATAACACGCTGAACATTTTAAGCAAACATTCTACAATCAAACATATTAATAGGCACAGTTGAAAAAGTCAAATAAATTAATTAAATATCAGACAGCATATTGATTAGATTCATTTATTTAAAACATGACTTTAAGTCTAACTAATGTTTTCATACTTTTAGCCTTTGTGTGTGTGTGTGTGTGTGTGTGTGTGTGTGTGTGTGATGTGTGTGTGTGTGTGTGTTATGTGACCTTTTAGTGTAAACAAGTCAGATTTTTATCACCCTCACCTCATTTTTTTGTGGTTTAGTTGCGTCAGTCAGGAAATCATTATAGTGCATTGCATAACAATGATCTGAAACCTCTTCTCTGAAAGTTTCATGAGTCGGGTTGGATATTCCCAATTCGCTTACTTCTACTACACCCTAAAAGTATGTACTCTTTCTGTGAACAAAAAGTACTTACTTTTGTGTGTAGCAAAATAGTAGACAAACTTTGGGACATACTAACACGTCATACAAGTGCGTCTTTTCTCTCTGTCACATCCTGTCACCGTAAACTGGCCTGTCAATCATCTTACATCCTCCACATTTCATTTAGCACCATATCGGAGAGAAATGCAGCACCACGTTAATCTGCAGTCGTAGGTCTTGAACTCTCCTCATATTAATGCATAATGATGCTTTAAAATCGGATCTTTATAAAAGTCCACATTGGTATTTGCAGATGAAAAATAACACGGATAACTAAATATATATTCTATCAGTTTTAAACTGATTATTAGTCACTCAAACCTCTCATCGTTGGTCGCGCATATCCGCCATGTTTTGTAGTTTTTTAACACTTTTTACTCATGTTTGTCTCCATCACTCGCACTGATCATCTCCACATCTGTTCTTTCTCTACTCTGATTTTCTCTGCTACTATACTCTCCTGTATTCTCAGCTCTTTGCCAAATTGTTATATATTTTGTAGCATGTTACTCGGCTCTTTATGCCTGCCAGACTTCATTAGATGTTCATCCGCTTTGTCAGTCACAGTCTTAGTTCCAGTCTTGTTTGTACTGTCTAGTCGAGCACATCATACCTGTTCTCTGCAGTCTTCCTGCTGCCTGAGATGAGATTCTCTGGCAGAAAATCCACATAAACATTCTGTTTTACTGCGGTTTATTTGATCAGATCTCTCAACAACACAATTATCATTGAAGACATCTGCTTACATTTTTTACATTTTTTACTGCTTACAACATAGATTTACATTTATTTTCTCTTTAAAATAGCTTACATCAATGCTCCTCATAAATGTATAAAGTCTAAAGCTATAGCCAGGCACAATGTTCATTTTTAGTCCAGCTGGTCTAATGATATTAAAGCTTGTTTGCATTGAGAAGAAGCTGTTTGCTGCTCTTTTTGAAGGACAGTGGCTCATTCTACATGTAAAAACTGCACTCTAGCATACATTTTGTTCATTGATACAGAATTAATAGACATCGTGTTATAGACAGTAGCTCGACACTTTGATATTTATCTGAATATTGACTGAAACAAACAAACTTGAATAATCACCACAACAGTTATTGACCGTTCCACTGGTGCTGAAAAAATACATCATTTACCGCAACATCTCCGTTTCTCTGAAGCGAAAATTTGATCTTGTCAACAGGAAAAGATGTCTGAGCCAGAGGCACATTTGTGACAAAGCTCAGACTGTCAAATAAAGCAGAGACTGATATCATTTAGCTAAAGAGAGCTCCATGTTTCGCTTCTTTCCATCCTTTCTGCCAACCGCGATGGTAAATGATTCCTCCTGCGATGACTGTAGTCAGAAAAAACACAAATACAGCGAGTCCAACACCACCGAACATCAACATCCGCTCTGTCGGGGTCACACCATCTACAGAGACAGGAGAGATACTCAGATTCATACAACCAGACATTATTACAATTAGTGCTGGATCTCCACAGAAGTTAAACACAAATGATCAAAATCAACATGTTACCTGTGACGTCAACTTCTGGGCTCTTCTGTCACAGACAGACCTGTAAATATATCATCAGTTTATTAAACCCATACACACACAAAACCATCAAAACAATTAAAACTTGTTAGTTGTATATGTGAGAGTGCATTAAGATGAGATTCTGTCATTTTAACTTGTCCTTCATGCAAAAAAAATGATGCATATTAAATGAAAGCTTGTTACCGCCACTGAATAAAACCATTTAAAAGATAATGGTGAATATTTATCTCACAATTTTTTTCCTCGCAATTGCGAGTTTATATCTTGAAATTCTGACTTTATAACTTTTATGCAAAAAATGTCAGAATTGTGAGATAAAAGTCACAATTACCTTTTTTATTTTTTATTTAGTGGTGGAAACAAGTTTCCATTATAATGGCATTTCAGGGTATCTGTAATAAAAAGGAATCTATAACAATGTGTCCAGGATATTTCTCAATAACAATGTGGTCCATCGGCTCATTTAACCGTTGTTACGGTGGTATCCTAGAGAAGACGAGGAAGGCAGGAGTAGGAACAATAACTTAGTTTAATAACATAAAGCAGTCAGGATGCACATAGAAACAAGTAACATTAAACAATACCTGACACTGGACTGAAGACAGGGAGGAACTTAAGTACACACACTAATAAGAAACAGCTGGGGATGAAATCAGTGTCCATGGTGAATAATGAGTGGCGGGAGCAAAACACAAAGGAACACGTGACAGTCAAACAACCTGGACGACACGGTGAACGTAACAGTAGCTCCCCCCTCCGGCAAGGCGCGTCCTCGCGCCGTGGAGGAACATCACAGGGGTGGCCGGAGGGGGCTCTGGAGGTGGGCGGAGTGAAGGTGATGGAGTGATGAAGGGAGGACGACGATCCCCTGGCGGCGTGGGTGGATGACCGCTGGCACAGACCCAGAGCTCCCCAGATCCGACAGTCCACGGCCGGGTAGATGGAGGGCGGAGTCCAGATGCTGAAGGGCGGACTGAAGGCATCTGGGGGATGACCGACGGAGACTCGGCAGGTGGATTCTGGTGCGCAGACGGAGAGCTGGCGAACTCCCGCGACGTTGCTGGCCTAGGAGACTGCGGCGATGTACAGGCGACGATCAGCGGAGGTGTAGCTGGAGATCCCGAGGGCTGCGGTGACGTCGGCTCGACCGAGGACAGAGGCGACTCCGAGGGGAAGGAGGAGCCCTCTGTAGCCGAAGGGGTGGAGGGACGGAGAGTACTCGACATCTCGAAAGTCCGTGGCGGAAGAGGAGGGACGACTGACCAAGGGGGAGCCGGCCGGACAAGGGAGGCCGGAGGAGCCGTCAGTCGGAGGGTCTCCGGCGGAACCGTAGCTGGGAGGAGCCTGGACGGAGCCGGCAGGTCGACGGGCCGAGATGGAGCGTTGAGGACGGCAGCTGGAGGCGGAGCCACCGGAACCTCTGGCTTATGTGCTGCTGGTGGGAGTGTGACCTGCGGCTCGACGTCACAGGGGTTCCCTGGAGACGGCGCAGGGCAGACGATATCCAGCAGCGATGGTGTAGGAGGACTGGCTGAGCGAACAGTAGATGGAAAATCTGTAAATAGAGCACAGTCCATAATAATGTCTGGTAAGTAACGAGGATGAAGATGACGGGTGGGTTTGGGTGGGCGTAGATTCATCGCTGAAGTCAATCAGCCAGTCCTCCCTCTCCGTAGTCGAATCTCCCTCGTCCGCAGATGTCGTGGGCTCACACCCCTGGTCAGACGTCTGGTGGAGTTCCACTTCCTGGGCGCTGGTCACCTCTGTCCTCGGGGTCTCGGGATCTGGCTGACCTGTAGCTGCCGGTGGTAACTCTCCGTCTGCGGGAGGCTCGCACGAGTACTCCGCGGTCCGTGGGGAAAGTACTGGCTCTGGGTCTGGCTGTGCTCTGGATCGGGGACGAACGCTCTCCAGACACCTGATGATGGCTTCCATCCAGCTGAGTCCGGAGGCGTCTGGGAGGTCCAGGGGATGATGGTAGTTGGCCCCGATCCAGAACAATGACTTCAGGGTTTCGTCGTCGAAGGGGCAGGAGAGTGCAATACTGATGAATTCCTTGGTGAATAAACAAAAATCGTGGTTATTCTGTGCCACTAGCGCGAATCTACCGCAGAAATCCATCTTTCGTTTTTGGGTCCGGTATTCTGTTACAGTGGTATCCCAGAGAAGACGATGAAGGCAGGAGTAGGAACAATAACGTAGTTTAATAACATAAAGCAGTCAGGATGCACGTAGAAACAAGTAACATTAAACTATACCTGACACTGGACTGAAGACAGGGAGGAACTTAAGTACACACACTAATAAGAAACAGCTGGGGATGAAATCAGTGTCCAGTGCAAAACACAAAGGAACACGTGACAGTCAAACAACCTGGACGAGACGGTGAACGTAACAACCGTACGATTTGGGTTAGTTAAGTAAAGTCTGCTGTAAAAACATTATCTACTGTAATAATGATTCATATCAATGATAAGAACATTTGGTTTATTTTATTCCATAATCATGACTTCAAATCTTCAACAAGTATTGAATAGACTGCCAGTGTATAGAGTTTGGACACAATGACTTATTCTTTATTATTTATATTTTCACATATTAGAATAACAGTGCAGTGATGGAAACTCTGAAATAACACCAAGTCTGAGAATGTATGCATACATCAAAACATGAAAACTGAAATGTGTTACCCTCAATCTTCCAGTCTGATGGGTTTGTGAAGTGCATCTCTGGAGCGTCAGACTTTATTCCACAGAATAAAGACCAGAATCTGACTCTGATACCCTGAAATAGTTAGAGAGACTCTGGTGACCCAACTGTGCTGTGATTTTCAGGCGAGTTTTGTTTGATTGTAGTTGATCAGAAGTTTTCTCCCGGCTTTGTCCTTCTCTGCAGAAATCAGCAGAACGAGCTCTTCAGATCTGAGATGATACCAGGCCACTTCATATCTGTTCTCATGCTGCAGTTCAGAGTGATGTTTCTCCCATCTGAACTTTTAACAGATCAGAAGATCCTTGTACTGATGCATCTGGAGACATTGATAAACAAGACTTTAGACTATATTGATAGCTATTGTATTTGAGGATGGTATGTTTAATTTCATGAATGCTTGAAATAGTATATATTTACCACTGGACGTGATTTGCATAATCCAATAAGAAAATACACAGAAGAAGAACATGACTTTTTCCATTGTGTCTTTTGTTCAAAAAGTGCTGAACTAAAGGTTTCAGCAGAATGCAGAGACTAAAACCGCAGTTTCCATTTCCGTACCAGAGAATCAATAGCCTCTTTTCAAGTATTGCATCCTTGAGTCAAACATTTATGTGCTGATTTCTCAATGCAGTTTGAATGTACTGAATGTGTCTGTTAACTTGCAAAGAAACTTAACAAAACTTGACTAAGTGTGTGTAGATTTGTGAGTCCATGATAAAAAATATTCAAGGTTTCTAAAAGTAAACTCTATAAACAGCTTTGGAGACACTTTTGATTAATTATCTTTAAAATATTACATAAAATGTTCTTTAAAAAAAAGTGCAAATACAAATTTTGTCTCTTGGCTTAACTGAGTTACTGTGCATGTTTTCAAACTGAAGGAGGAAGTCCGTCTTTTCTAAGGTTATATATAGTCAGACAGGAAGCTTATGCTGCAATACTGAAAAAGTGAATAACATCAGTGATGAAAGACGCTCAAAACTTCTAAAGCAGACAACGTTATTTATTAAGTTACACATTTAAATATACAGACAGTAGAAGTGTTAATTTTCTCTCTTTATGCAAAAGTGAAAAGCACTGTTCGCCAGAGGAGAACTGGCCCCCTGACTAAGCCTGGTTTCTCCCAAGGTTTTTTTTCTCCATTTTAACACCTATTTGGCACCTGTTTGCCACCTGTTCGAGTTTGGTTTCCTTGCCGCTGTCGCCTTTGGCTTGCTTAGTTGGGGACACTTGACATTTGACTTGACATTTGATATTCAACAGAGATCTGCCTGCATTGACACTATTCTTTAAGAGCTGCTGTGCAGCCAAAATTATATACCAGTTATCAATGTAAAGCTGCTTTGAGCTTCAAAATATAAAAACATAACAGAAACCCTTCTAAAATGGGATAGCAAAGCATTAAACACTACTGAATTCCCCACTTAACATTAATATTACACAAAAAACATTATATAACAGTTAATTATAGCATTTATTCTCCTTTTCGGGTGTCAGCAAAGCATGCTGGGAAATAGAAATCCCAGCCTAGTTTCGGGAACATTAAGTCCAAATGAAAAGAAACAAGTTTATAAAACTCAAAACAATGAAACAATTCAGATTACTTAAAATGTGTCAGTTGCATGAACTCAAAGTTCTAAATACTCATAAAATACTCATAAAGGTTAATTTGATTGAACTAATTTGCTTAATTTGAGTTTTCCCCTATTCAAACCAATTAATTATTTTGAGTGTTAGGGTTTACAGTGTAGTTTTGTAGGGTTACCATTGTGGTGAAGAGTAAGGCCTGTGGTTAGGTTGAGGATGGGCTGCAAAACTCTTAAGACCCATATGCTGTGTCGTTGTCTGAATGTACTAAATTAACTGTACGTAATTAACATTATGATGAGGAGGGCCTTTCTGAGAACGATGCCGGTGACGTGATTGTTAATAAGAGATACCTGCTGCACCACACTGGCCTTGCTCCGCTTCCACAGCTCTCGGCCCCACCCCACTTGTCACAAACATTTTAAGTTCTACTAACTTTAAAAATAATGAGTTTGCTTAATTAAATATTTTGAGTATTCTGAACTTATTGAGTTTTACAGTGCACGTGTTCATTCAGGTGTTGATTGAGAGAGAATTGTTTGCTTGTTTGTTTCCTGTAAGTGCCAAATTTGTGATACTCGTGAGAAAGATGCGTGTCTCTGAAATTACTTGTCTATGATGCAGTGTGTTAGACGGTTGCAAAATTTAGTAGAGTACACGAAACTGGAGTACATCGATCTAGTACGAGTTCACGGGTGGGAAGTCACGGGTTTGACTGCATTCCAGTGCACTTCACGGGTAGAAGGTTGGAAAAACATGGGGCCTGGAACGCGGCATAATAAGCTGTAGTTATTATCGTGCCATGCTCGGTTTAGCTACGCCCAACTCCACAGTTCAGTACTGCATAGTTCACAGTTTGTAATGTGTTTCAGCAATACATTTGTAACATTTATAATGTGTTTAGAAACAAGATTAGCACACAGAGGCACAAGGTTTAATGAACTGGCAAAGACAAGAGGAAAGAGGGCACAATAAAAAAAAGGGAGCAAAGAACAGGTGACAACACTCAGACTAACGAGGACTCAACAAGAAAGGGAGCAGTGGAACAGGTGACATTAGGGTTACCCAAAAACCTTAAACAAGACTGAACAACAACTAAACAAGAGGGCGTGGAAACTGGAAACAAGGAGGTGGGAACAAAGGAGCACATGGCAAACACAAACAAAGACAAGCCATGTGCTGAGACACAACACAAACAGAGACACATTAAACAAAGACAAGACTGACAAGGCAGAACCCTGACAAAATCCCCAAATTTATTATAAATCTGCTATTTTCAATATATATAATAGTTATAATTGTTTCATATGTTTTGCAATAAAAAGTACAGTTTCTCTTTTTTAATGTTACATCTTTTGACCTAGACGGGATATAACAGTATCCTATCTAATAAAATATATTCTTCAAGTCCCTCACAGTAAGGCACATATGATATTTTGATATTTTCTGGGATTGTGTTGATAACAATAATTTTTTTTGTGCTGGAATATCTTGGCTGGTTTTGGGACTGTCTGACTCACAAAGATTTTCATATTCTGTGCATTAAAGGTGATATTTTCTCCCAGAAATTGATTTCCAGGGACATTTACTGTACCTTTATGGACTTTTTTTCATACATATATAAATGCATCCTCTTTTATTTCAAATTTTTTACATATTTTTTTTCAGACAAATTTGGGTCCAAAATTAAGCTCTCTTATATTGACTCCTTGTTTATTGACTATTGTATAAAACAAATATCACATTTGCAATCTTGCTGATATTTCAAGAAGAACAGCACTCTTGCTCAACCATACAATATGATATAAATATAAGATTACAAGTACCCAGTGTCATCTCTAGATGTTCTGGATTGCTGTACAATGTGTTGCATTGGGAATCCTCTTTGATCATGTTCTGCGTTTCTGTTCCAACATTTCTAAATTACAGCAGATATAATCAAAGGCAGAACCAGGCAATCACAGACAGCACAATGATCCAATAAGACTCTACAGGAGGAAGGAAGAGAATGCATTTTTTAATGTTTTTTTTTTTTTTTAAACTTACTGTTTAAAGACTCTGTAAATCTCTCAGTGTCTCATGTTTCACTTACTATGTGGTTCAGGGTCATTAGCTTTTCCCACTGTAAAGGATATCAAAGGTTACTCACACAGTTTAGCATCAATTTGCTGTTTAAAACAACATTTTATTAACAAAGTTCAGGAGGAGCACGTTCAGATAATTAACCTAAATAACATGAGTGGAGAGCATTCAGTTACTCAATTAATGATAAGAGGTATATATACAGCAGACTAACCTCTGTTCGTTTGACACTTTATCAGCATCCCTCCTCCACCCCATCTCCTCACTTCTAGTCCTAACTCTTATTTATCACAACCGGAGGGAGTACTCTAGGTTTGTGCCAAATTTCTGAGCTCAGAGCCCTCCCCCTGGACAGCACACCAATTACACATAACCTTTACTCTAATTATATATAAGTGTGAACTTGGGAATCATGATTAATAAACCTCAGCTGTAAAATAAGCTCAAAATATTATTATAATATCTTCTCTCACCTGTGACTGTGACTGTGATCCAGATTTCTCCTTCAGAGTCCAGAACTCTGTATGTTCCAGTGTCAGAGACTGTAAAATTACTAATGGTCAGATTTCCATCTCTGTCGGTCAGTCGATCACTGCTGACCCCGTGACCTCTCGTCCACACCTCTGTCCACTCTCCACTGGAGTTTTTCTCCACTTTATCAGCATTGATCAACAGAACATCCATCTTCAGCTGCTCTCCTGTTTTCACAGAAATCTCACTTGAGGGGAAACAGAAAGACACTTTATCCTCAATCATTATTATAATGTGTCAGTCAGTTATGGCCATAAGCACATATTGAGGAACCAAATGTAATCATTTTAAAAAGTTACTGGAAAACCCCATAGTGGATATGACTAATCTTACACAGTTGCAAAAAAAAGTTTGTGAACCACTTGCAGAATCTGTGAAAATGAAAAATTTTAACAAAATAAGAGAGATCATACAAAATGCATGTTATTTTTGTTTAGTACTGTCCTGAGTAAGATATTTTATATAAAGATGTTTACATATAATCCATAAGACAAAAAAAAAAAAAAAAAAAAAAAAAAAGCTGAATTTATTCAAATAACCCCATTCAAAAGTATGTGAACCATTGTTTCTCAATACTGTGTGTGGTTACTGATGATCTACGACTCTTTTTTTGTTTTGTGATGGTTGTTCATGAGTCTCTTGTTTTCACCCCAAACTTAATGCATCGTAAACTATCCCTTAACAATCTCAGATCTAATTGCCATGATTTCAAAAAGCTTTCACAAGTATTGAAAGACTCGTCAATAAAACTCTCTCACTTGGATTGATCAGAATTTATAGTGCTGAATAAAACCAGGCTTATGATAGTTATTAGGAATTAAATCTGAAAGATATTTCATCTTTGCCTCTTTAACGAAACTCTGATAAGGGGAAAGTGGCTCCTTAAAAATATCATAAGACACCTGGAGTTTCTCCCTCTTCCACTTGAGTTTAACTTTTCTACAAGCCTGTCTGAGAGCCAGAGTGATTTCATTAATCCAGGGCTCAGTTTCAGGCTTATCTAAATCTTATTGGAGCAACAGAGTTTAGAATGGAAGTGCATGAGGAAGTTGTAGTAAAAGCAGCACTGATGAACAAATGTTATACTGCTATAGAGTTTAATTTCCGAACACAATGAGTAGAAACTTGTCTCATGATTGAAAAATCTCAAAAGTGAATGATTTTTTTTAACTGAAAAAGCCACATCTTCTAATATAATGTTGCAAACTAACAGATAATACAAGATCTAATGTATGTGCATGTTCATGAGTTGGCCTATGAACATGTTGCTGTAAATTAAAAGAGTCAATAAGATTTTAAAAATATATATTTCTTTAAAGTACATATATATTAATGCACACACTATTTATATGCAGCTTTATTTGAATCAGCTGCTGTTCAAAACTGTAAAAAACAACTATCAAAACTGATAACCTATGATAAAAATGTCAAATATATAACATAAAACTATAAATCCGAATCTTTGGTTTAATTACTGATTCCTGTGTAATACTGAAAATGATCAGTCAAACTCAAAACACAAACAGAAATGTACTAACAATCTTCTAATTATAACAACACCAAAAATAATAACCATCATCATAATAACAGTAATGGATTCCGCATCACTAGCAGGTTTTTTTTTTTAAATAAAAAAAACTTATGGTATAATAATAATACAAAAACACACAGGTTGGATTTATATATATATATATATATATATATATATATATATATATATATAGGCAAGGCAAGGCAATTTTATTTGTATAGCACATTTCATACACAATGGTAATTCAAAGTGCTTTACATAAAAAAGAATAATAAAAATAGAACATAAGGAATAGAAATAACAGTAAAAACAGAGAATTTTGCTATCTGGATGGAAGAGCTAGGAAGTTTCAGGGAGTTTGTTGTTGTTGTTGTCCGTCAGAGTGGATCTAAATGGATCTATCCATCAGAGCGGATCAGAATGGATCTTCCTCACACGACAGGACTGCTACCTGTTAAGGCACTTCAAACTGATAAACACAGTTTCAAATCTCCCCTTTTGCCAAGACACCTCAAACTGCACCACACAGCCCTAACCCCCCTTCCGGAGATATCTTATCTATGCAACGCAGTTCAAATTTCCCCTTTGGAAATTTCCCCCTTTGGAAAGTGTCCTGACTGTAATCCAGAGATATCTTAACCATGCACCACAGCTCAAATTTCCCCACGGTTTGTCCCCTTATCCAAATTTACCAAATTTTAACCTAATCACTTTCTTCCTAATTCTCCCAGCTCTTTCAACCAGACAGCAATATTTAAAATGCATTAAAAGTCAGAATAACAAGATGATACATAAAAGATATAAAATACATTAAAAATGAATAAAAACAGGAAAAGGAAAAGGAAAAGAATAAAAGATAATACGTATAAAATAAAGTGCAAACAGTTCGGACATAGCACAGTGCTCAATCAGCAAATGCATAGATAAAAAGATGTGTTTTGAGTCTGGATTTGAATGTGGCTACTGTTGGAGCACACCTGATCTCTTCTGGAAGCTGGTTCCAGCTGCGGCTGGCGTAACAGCTAAAAGCAGACTCTCCTTGCTTTGAGTGAACCCTTGGTATTTCTAAATGACTTGATCCTGATGATCTGAGTGATGTTAGGTTTATATTCTATGAGCATATCTGCAATGTATTGAGGTCCTAGACCGTTGAGTGATTTATAAACAAGTAACAGTACTTTAAAGTCAATTCTAAATGCAACTGGAAGCCAGTGCAAGGACCTGAGGACTGGTGTGATGTGTTCATGTTTTCGGGTTCTGCTCAGAATCCTGGCAGCAGCGTTCTGTACGAGCTGCAGCTGTCTTATGGTCTTTTTGGGAAGACCAGTGAGGAGCCCATTACAATAATCCACCCGGCTGGTGATGAAAGCATGAACAAGTTTCTCTAAGTCTTGACTGGAGACAAAGCATCTAATTCTTGCAATATTTTTGAGATGATAATATGCTGATTTAGTTATTGTCTTTACATGGCTAATGAAACTCAGGTCTGACTCCAAAATCACACCAAGATTCCTGACTTGATTTTTAGTTGTTTGACCCCTAGAGTGAAGGTACATGTTCACTTTGAGAACTTCATCTTTGTTTCCAAATGCAATGATTTCAGTTTTGTCTTTGTTTAACTGAAGGAAGTTTAGACACATCCAATTTTTAATTTCATCAATGCATTGGCACAGGGAATCAATGGGGCTGTAGTCGTTAGGTGATAGGGCTAGGTAAATCTGGGTGTCATCTGCATAGCTGTGATATGCAATTTGGTTCTTTCTCATTATTTGGCTCAGTGGCAGCATATATAGGTTGAACAGGAGGGGTGCAAGAATTGAACCTGAGGGACTCCGCATGTCATGGATGTCCACTCAGACTTATGGTCGCCGATACTCACATAATAACCTCTCCCTTCTAAGTATGACCTGAACCATTTAGGACCATCCCAGAAAGCCCAACCCAGTTTTCCAGCCTGTCAAGGAGAATGTTGTGATCGACAGTGTCAAACGCAGCACTGAGGTCGAGTAGAACCAGCACTGATAATTTACCGGAATCTGTGTTTAGGCGAATATCATTTATTATCTTTATAAGTGCTGTCTCTGTGCTGTGATGCGGTCGGAAACCAGATTGAAAGTTGTCAAAGTATCCATTCAAGCTTAAGAACTTGTTCAGCTGATTGAAAACAACTTTTTCAATGATCTTGCCTATGAAAGGAAGATTTGAGATTGGCCTGTAGTTGCTCAATATGGTGTTATCCAGATTGCTCTTTTTCAGGAGGGGCTTGACAACTGCAGTTTTCAATGATTTTGGAAAAGTCCCAGAGAGAAGTGAGGCATTTACCACTTCTAGGAGATCTGCTTCTAAACAGTTAAACACACTTTTGAAAAAAGATGTGGGAAGTGTGTCAAGGGCGCAGGTTGATGTTTTAAGGTGCTGTACTGTTTCTTCCAAAATTTTACCATCAATTGCTTCGAAAACAGACATAATAGCTGCTTTCTGATGTTGTGATCTGATCTGTTTTACCCCAGTGCAGCTCAAGGATGTGCTGATTGCCTTTCTGATATTATTAATTTTCTCAGAGAAGAAGGAAGCAAACTCACAGCATTTGCTGTCTGAGAGCATTTCACTGGGAATCTGACTTGGGGGGTTTGTTAGTCTCTCTACAGTAGCAAAAGAGTGCGGGTGTTGTTTAAGTTTTTGTTTATAATATTTGAGAAGAAGGTCTGTCTAGCTTTGCCTAATTCCACATTGAAAGCATGAGAATATCTTTATAGATGTTATAATGGATTCAAGTTTTGTCTTTCGCCCATGCGCTCAGCTTTTCTGCATTGTCTTTTCATATTTTGCACTGCTGTTGAGTTTCTCCACGGTGTTTTTGTCTGCCACTCTTCTTCCTGACTTTCACAGGAGCAATGTTATCAATAACATTCTGTACTTTTGAGTTAAAAGAATCAAGGAGAAAATCAACAGAGTCTGCAGATATGCTTGGTGTTAAAGATATAGCCTTCATAAACAGTGCACTAGTATTCTCATTTAAGCATCGCTTTTTGACCGAGATAGATCTAGCTTCAACAGTCGGAGAGATCAATAAATCAAAGAAAATACAGAAATGATCAGATAGCGTTACATCCTTAATGACAATGGATGAAATGTTTAGACCCTTACTAATAATTAAATCTAGAGTGTGTCCACGATTGTGTGTGGGTCCATGTACATGCCGAGTCAGATCAAAAGTATTCAAAACAGTTATGATTTCTTTTGCCATATTGGATTCTGCATTTTCTATGTGGATGTTAAAGTCCCCAGTAATAGCAAAACAGTCAAACTCAGAGGAAATTGCTGATAACAGTTCTGTAAAGTCCTCCACAAAGGCTGGAGAGTATTTTGGAGGCCTGTAGATAACTATAAGTAGAATGCGAGGAGCACCTTTTAACACAATACCCAAGTATTCGAAAGACATGTAATCACCAAATGACACTTGCTTGCATTGATAGACATCTTTAAATAGAGCAACACCTCCACCTCTCCTAACAGCTCTGCAGACACTCATAAAAGTAAAGTTAGGAGGGGCTGTTTCATTCAGGATTGTTGCACTGCAGCTGTCTTCAAGCCATGTTTCATTTAGAAGAATAAAATCTAGGTTGTTTGTGGTTATTAAGTCATTGACTAGAAGTGATTATTTTTAAGTGAGCGGATGTTTAAAAGTGCTAACTTAACAGTCTTACTTTCTGTCTCTACAGTAATCTTAGTTTGACGTGCAATAGGTAGCAGATTAAATGGGTTTGCCAAACGGTTTGGGAAGGCCTTAGGCTTTCTATAACGTAATAAAACAGAAATAGAGAAAGCTACAGGCACACTGGGTTCCCACTTGTTCTGTAAACATTTGATAAAGTCACTGTTATCATAGCGGGGACCCGACACACATCACTGAGAGCTGTTATCGGTTGTTTTTGGTTCACCTAGAACAGATGGAGGAGGTTGAGGGCCCTGGCGTTGTGGCAGGGGCCGAAGAGCTCTCGCAGGAGGAGGGGGAGGGCGAGCTGGGCCCACAGGTTTTGGTGGTTTCGGGGCTTGACGCTTTTTTGTTGATATCTGGGGGCTCGCAGCAAAAGAGTGGGAGAGTTTGGTTCCAGCATACACCAGTTCCTCCATTTTCTCTGAGAAGCACAGAAGAGGGGATGCTGGAGAGAGGGATAACGTGTCCGGTGAGAGGGGCTGTTGCTCTGGTGTTACCGGAGGCTGTAATATGTTGTCCTGGCTTCCCTGGCTGTTTTCCCGAAAGTCGTCCTTGGGTGCTGAATCTTGGAGCAGTTCTAACACGTCACTGTCTCTCGGTGAGCTCTGTGGGCAGGGCTCAGTCAGGATTGTGTGCATGAGCAGTGGTTGTTGTGGCTGCATGGTGTTATCATTGACCTTGTGGGATGTGTCAACCGCATGTCCATTCAGGTGCTGAAATGAAGTCCTGTGGTCAGTTGTACTCTGTCCAGGTGTGTTTGTGCCATTCAGGTTGAGTGGATTTGCACAAACTGCTGAAGGATGATGGAGGCAGAAGTAGATATTGTCCTTCCACTTGAGCCCAGTTGTTTGGGTGCAGGCCATCATGAGTGAACAGTTGTCTCTGACTCCAGAACAGATTGAAGTTGTCGATGAAATTCAGTCCTTTTAAGTTGCAGGTTTTTTGCAGCCATGTGTTAAGACCAAGCAACCGTGTAAATCTATTTGTTCCTCTTGCTGGGAGTGGTCCACTGATGAACGACTGAACTTTTAGTCTTTTAAGCATTTCAATAAGTTCATTGAAATCCCTCTTAAGGAGTTCTGACTGCTCCTTCCGAATATCATTCTTCCCCACATGGATGATTAGTCGATTTGCAGTCTTATATTTCATCAGAATGCTCTTAAGTTCCCTGTTTACATCCGAAACTGTTGCTTGTGGAAGGCAGCATGTAGTTGTATCCCTGCTGCTAATGTTTCTGATAATAGAGTCACCCACTATCAGAGTCCTGGGCTCGGCTGCTCTCTGAGCTGAGTGCCGCTGACTGTTCAACCTTGAGCGGCAGTTAGCATCGGTGTTGGCTGCTGACTGATTTGATCTGTGTCCGATCATGTTTGGGGATTCCTCACCCACATTTATCATGTGGAGATTCCTCACCCACATTCATTAACACTTCAAATCTGTTCTCCAGATGTATGGCGGTGGTAGGGAGCTAGTGTTTGGGGTAGAGGATGCTACTGCATTAATATGTGATACTCGTGACAATCTGATGTCTCGAGGCCTTTGGGTCTCGCTCCCTGTGTGTGCCATCGATTAATATGTTGATCAATTTCGGCACTCAGTACGGTCTGTTTAGGGGCAGATTCATGGGACTCACGACTGTGCTGAGGCCGTCCATGATGATGCTCTGTTGTGTGTTCCTTTCTGGTTTGGTAGTCCCGCAAGTAACTTTGTTTCAAGGACTGCAATCCTTTGTAGAAGTCTGTGGCAGTTTGTGCAGCAGGTAGATTCTTCAACCAGAGGAGGCATATATTTCTAATCCTTTGGATGTAGGCAGCTGTGTTTCCCTTCTCCGGAATGTAAGCTGATGGCTGCCGTCAGTGGGAGGCTGGTTGGATAAAATTCCCCTTTTCTGTAGCAATTCTTCCAGTTAAAAGATTGTTGGTGCCAAGATTTGTCGTTTGAGCACTGTGCCTATTTGCTGTAGTTAAAATTAGGAGATAAAATAAAAGCAATAGAGCAAAGCACGGAGCTGTAAGCAAGAGCGTCCGAACAGTAGCGAAGCAGGAAGTAATTATATATATATATATATATAAACATGAAAACTTACATGGTAAAAATTCTGCATGAATGAGTCTGGTGTCAAAACATAATAAATTACTGCAAGTTTAGTGAGTGGTGAGAGTACAACAAGGAAAAAAGAAAAGAAAAAAAGAAAAAAGATGCAAGTGCCCTTCCTGAAACAGGGACTTTGGAGCCCCCTGCTGGCTGTGCTGTGACTGGTCATTATTGTCCTCTAGCCATTCATTCAAAGCAGATTGAGCTGTTTGAAGATTAATTCTGATTTTTTTTTTTTTTTTTTTTTTTTTTTTTTCAGTGACTGATACAATAATTATTTAATCATTCACATAAATTTAAAGTCACCATGAAATCAAAATTGACATTTCTTGTTTTTTTTTTTGTTTGTGTATTTGTTTGTTTTTAAATGTAATTAACACATGAGATCCACCAATAGCAAACCACAACAATCCAATCAATTCCCCACGGACAAAATCAAGCCCCGCCCCACATTTTTTTTTTTTAGTTCCAGAAATGTTTCACTTAGATTAAGTTATACTCAGATATTGCAATTTCCATTTCATGTTGACTTTAATAGAAAACTCTGACTTTTATTTTGAACAAAAGCCTGCTTCTGTGACAGCTCCTTGATCATGTGATCCATGATGAAGCAGTAGGTGTGTTCAACTTCAGCTGCTCTGAAGCAGTATTCAAGACAGTGTGGGTTTAGTCTGCATTAAAAAAAGCACTGCACTTTGGCATATTTAAGACATTGAACAGTCTTGCGCGCTTCCTGCTGTGTGCAAACACTCTCAAGTGGCCAAGACCGCAAGTGTGAGAGCAATACTTATGCTTATGCAGTGTTTACTATGGTGTCCATGAAGTGTAAATGAAATTCACAACTTAGAAAATAGTAAATCAGAACATTCTCTGAAAACATTCTGAAACTGTTTAGCGATAACATTGTTAGAACATTATCCCCTAACATTCTTATTAAGTTTTCCATCAAACATTGGATGTGGACTTTTTGCTCAGATGTCAAATTTTGGTCGAAGACCATTCCTTCCTTAGAATAAACCAGATTGACTTTATTTCTGTCATACATGTACAAGTCCTTATTGAGATTAACAAAGTCAAGTTTTATTAAGAATAACAGAGATTTAGATGTTGATGTCTATTTGAAAGTAATAGTTTGGTTTGGTGTCACCATTATGGTGATCAGTGTTTGCTTTAGCTGGGCAGTTTGACTCTTCACTGTTCAATGCTAGTTTTTCTTTGGCTGCTGTAACTTTGTTACAGGAGATCAGATGAAGTTAGCTATTTGTTGGTCATTAAAAATTATCATAATGCATAATGCGGATTTCATCCAGTCTAATCTATGGTATTAATTTCACATTACTTCATGGAGCAAGTCTGTGATTCTACCGACTGAGATCCAGTGCTGTTTTAATCAGGTCATTTCGGGGATTAAAAAAAAAAAAACACCATGCAAAAAAATGTAAAGGGGACCTATTATGCAAAATTCACTTTTATAAGTTGTTTGAACACAGATTTGTGTCCACAGTATGTAAATCCACCCACTCCCTTTTTATAATCCCCATAAATCATAAACAGTCTCTCCAAACGTGTGGTTCCAGATTTCCCTCAATCTTATCAGCGTATGAATCTCGACAATAGTGACATGCTTCATGCTGTGCTGCATTCTGGGTGCGTGATACAGGCTCCTAATGCATTGCAGCATGTCACAATTGTTGAGATTCATATGCTGATTCTTGATGTCCATGTGTGTCTAAGTGGTACACTTATTCAAAATGATTTGTGTACAATGTGCTTTTAAAAATCTACAGATGATCTGATTAAAACATTGATGACATCATTTGATCAGACCACTACATGATAATCATCTTTATCATTATCATCAAATAGCTAACAACATCTAATCACATTTTTTGTTGCTGTTCTTGCCATAACAAACACATTTACAGCAGCCAAAGAAAAACTAGCATTGAAAAAGACAAGTCAAATTGCCCAACGAAAGCAAACACCGATCACCATAATGGTGACATAAAAGTGTGGAGTGAGTGTTCATGAGCGTCAGCTACGCGTCACACCGGCCTTGAGTCACACGGAGGAGCTCCAGAAGGAGTGACAACAGTGAAAGATGAGAGAAGACCTGGGGTCCGTTCTTCGTACCTCGCTTAATACATCTGAGATTTGACAGATGCCAGATCTTCTAATCATGATAACTGATCTCTGACTAACTTGATTCTTCAAACGAATTTGTAGATTGGATTAAAATATATGGATTACTGAGTTTTCTTGTGTTCCTTGAATTAAATTAAAAAAGACACCTGACGAAAGACTTACTGGACCTTTATAAGAAAACACAGCCAAGCAACCAAAACGACATAAAAGTTATCCACAAGTTTCCTACGCCCCATGAGGCCTTGCGTCAAACGTGGGAGCATCTTCCGGTTCGAAGTAAACAAGCGGGACGTGACACTCATTCATTCAACAGTTGACAGTCGTTCAAGATTTAATGATCCAAACTTGCGAACGTTTGTTTTTTACTTAAAGATTTAAGATTCCGGCCTCAATATTTGAACAATGTTTTACAATAAATAAATGTTACAATGTATTAATTTATGTCAGAAGTGCACATCAATCATGCTAAATCTAACTGATATTTATATTGACATAAAAAGAAAACGCAGACCTATTCAGTTGCGCCTGCTTCCATTTATTTGCAATCAGAAGAACGCAAAAAACAACTCCACTAAGGCTTTTAAATCTAAAGGCTTACACATTTAGAAATATATTGATAACATGCCCTATGTTTAGGTCACTTTTCTGAGCATTTATTTATTTTCCTCTAAATTATGCGATGATTGCTATCCGAGGATGTTTGCGCGATCTCTCCGTCTATCTATCCTGATCCTGATGCTTTCAGCCTCGTGCAACAGAGGGAGCTCATGAGAAGACAACAGGAGTTATAAGTTATACGAGTTAACCCGAGTGTGTGAATCTGTCAAAGATATGCGTTTGTCAGGAATCAACAGGCACAGGGAAGAGACAGATAAAACATTAAACCAAATGAATACACGATTATAATCACATAAGAATTGTCTTCGTTCCTCAAGCAGTCTCTGATATTTTCCATAAACGCGTGTAATTTATTATCGCAATGGTTAACATAAGTAGCCTTTAGCATCGTATACAGTGGAAACGCGACTGGCTCTGGCACGCACGATACGTTAGGAGTAAAATATCACATCATAAGGCTTTGGTGCATCAGTGACAGGTGAAGTACAGACAGCAGGTTGTTCGTGTATTGCAGAGTCAGGATGCTCTGGTCATGCAGCAGCACTTTTGTGGAAGGTCAGTAAAGTAAAGAACATTTAAGGGCACGAAAACTGTTTATTGTGTGATATTATTAACTAATAATGTAGTAAACTGAGATGTTGTCCCTGAGCACCGTAACGACATCTCTCATAAAGATTTGCAACTTTACAAAGTAAACAATGATCCAAAAAACACTTAGCCTCTTTGCTAATTAGCACACAAAATACCATTGGTATGCTGCTTCCGCCGCCTCACCGGAAGTTGTACCCACGTTCTCTTTTACAGTAGCGCCCCGCGGAAACAGGTGGATAACAGATAAATGAAATGTGTGGTTGTTTTATTTTTTGTTTGTTTATTTTTGTGATTCTGAATTATTTAGGCTATATTCATGATTTGTACAGGCTTTCCTTTATATTTCAGTGTTGAAATTAGCAATTCATTAAATTTTCCTTTGAAACAGATTTGTTAAGTGACAGCGTTAATTAAAGTTTCTTAAGGGTCAAAGATCAAGTTATCTGCATCAAGCCACTCCCATAATAGCTGTCACAGTTCAAATTAACGGCATAGACTAACCGTACATCATTATTATTGTCTCTGGCTCACATTAGGGTTGTCTTCCCTGACAGCAACATAGTGTCGGCCCAGATCTGGCCCATGTAATCCACATGTACCAGATGTGGGCCGGATCTGGGCCACACTATGTTACTGTCTGGGTTGTAAGAAAGAAGCAATGGCTGGGGCAGACTTTAAGGATCACCCCGACTTAAAAAGATGCAATCTAATCCTGTTTACATGAAAAAGCTGCTCCCAAGCAGGTTTGAGCTTACAGACCTGTTGCTGTGACAGCAACTCTCAAATCATTAACAATGAAATCCATGTACAAAGAACGGACCCCAGGCCTGGACTATTTATGTTGTTTTTCTGTTTATATGCTGCAGTCTTCAATGGCAGTCGCCACCTTCTTCCCTGAAGTTTGAATATATTCCTACGATATGATTTTGGGAATTTAATTTTGTATGAACAGTCAATTCCAAGAACGCAAAGAAAGAACACATACTGAGAAACGGCCTCTGTTTCCTTGACAGCTCCTGCATCATGTGATGTGACAAAGCAGTGAATTTGATCTCAGATCCACTTTTAGAGATGATCTGAAACCACAACACATTTAAATGGTACATAATTTATTTTGATTACTAAAATGTGACAGGGAAAACAAGGAAATTAAATTAAAAAAACACACATTAAGTGTCCAGTTAGCAGGACTCTTACCAGATTAAAATATTAATTTTATTGTAGATTAGCTCCTCAACTGATTGTGTAATGTGAATATAATTCTACATTTAGTATGTTAATGTAAATTTCTTAGTTTTATGGCTGTTTATTTAATCAGACAACACATTTAACACTGAAGACATCTGTTGAAGATTTTATTCAATTAAGCTTAATGTGCCACAGGAGAGATTTACATTGATATTTTCTCCTTGAAAACAGCTTATACGTGCATATTAATGCTCCTGTAGATAATATATAATGTTTAAAGATATAGCTAAACATCTTTAACATGAGTCACCACAACCATTAATGGCCGTTTAAGTTTCTCTGGTGTGGAAAAAGACAACATTTACCACAACATCTCAGTTTCTGTGAAGTGAAAGTAAGAGCAGACCAACAGGAAAAGCATCTGAGACATAGTTGTCTATTGTTATTTTGTGGTAAAACAGCAATGCAAAGCGCAAGGATATATTGTGTTAGATCAGTGGTTTCAAACTCAGTTCCTGGAGGGCCCCAGCTCCAACTCACAACTGCTTGGAAGTTTCTAGTAACCCTGAAGACCTCGATTAGCCGGATCAGGTGTGTTTGATTAGGGTCGGAGCTAAACTGTGCAGAGCTGTGGCCCTCCAGGAATTGAGTTTGAGACCACTGCGTTAGATGTAAAAATAAAGCACATAAATGTGTCATTTAGATGATTTGTGATTCATCGGAGATGCATGTTTCGCTTCTTTCCATCCTTTCTGCCAGCCGTGATGGTGAATGATTCGTGCCACAATGAATGTAGCCAGAAAAAACACAAACACAGCCAGTCCAACACCACCGAACATCAACATCTGCTCTGTCATCGTCACCTCATCTACAGAAAAAGACGGAAGAGATATTCACATTTACACAACCAGACAGTATTAACTTATAACTAGATTTAGTGCTTGGTTTCCATTAATTAAACAATAAAGATAACAACCAATGTGTTACCTGAGATTTCAACAACTGCTTTCGACTCTTCTTTAAAAATAAGACCTGTAAATACAGTATATGATCAAACGCACACACTAAAAAAAACCTCAAAACATTAAAAACTGATTTAGTTGTTTAGTTGTATATGGGGGAGTGGATTAAAATGCAATAGAAATGATGCATAATGACATTTTAGGATATCTCATATCAACTGGAATTATATAGAAATCTATAACAATAAAGAGTCCTATAAATTCAGTGTGTCCAAACTTTTAATTGATATTGAATTTTTGTGATCAAAAGAAGAAGCATATGAATTTTATTTAACAAATAACTAAACTTTTCCCACCCATGTTTTTTCACAGTCACAAACAGCCAAATCCATGTATTATAAAAAAATCATGTTCAGATCTCATCTGGATGGCTCATCTTACCCCTATACTGATAAGATTGTGAAGATATGATGAAAAACTGAAATGTGTTACCCTCAATCTCCAGTCTGATGGTTTGTCGAAGTGCATCTCTGGAGCGTCAGACTTTATTCCACAGAAATGAAGGCCAGAATCTGACTCTGATACTCCTGAAATAGTTAGATTGACTCTGGTGACCCAACTGTCCGCAATGATTTTCAGGCGAGTTTTGTTTTGATTGTAGTTGATCAGAAGTTTTTTCCCGGCTTTGTCTTTCTCTGCAGAAATCAGTAGAACGAGCTCTTCAGATCTGAGATGATACCAGGCCACTTCATATCTGTTTCTCATGCTGCAGTTCAGAGTGATGTCTTCTCCAATCTGAACTTTTAACAGATCAGAAGATCCTCGTACTGATGCATCTGGAGAGACAGTGATAAACACAGATCCTTTTAGACTACTGTATGTTAATAATAATATCTATTGTATTTGAGGCTGATATGTTAATTTCACAATTGCTTGAAAAAAAATATATTTACCACTGAATGTGATTTGCATAATCCAATAAGAAAATACACTGAAGAAGAAAATGACTTTGTCCATTGTGTCTGTCACTTATAAGTGTGTCAATCAAACTAAAGGTTTCAGCTCAATGCAGAGACACTAAAACCACACAGAGTTTTCACTTCCTGTCCAGAGCAATGTAATGCTTTGAGTAACAGTCTTTATATCAGATCAAGTGTTACATCCTCACATCAAACCTGGACTGAAAAATCTTGATTTCTCAATGGATTTTTTACTGAATGTGGTTTACTTTAGCTTGCATAGACACATGGCTAACAAAAAAGTGGCAACATGTCTGTCATACAGTAAAGTTTACATACTTTTGATTACTTAATAATTTTGATCAAATTACATAAAAAGCTCTGTACAAAAATTTACAAATACAAATCCTGTCTCTTCCTGGTTTTTCGTGATTGGTTCACGTCTGTGCACCTGCACAGACAATGACTTTTCAGCTAGCCAAAATGGACAAGGCTGACTTCCTGATTAAGTCGCACTGAAAGCCATTTTATTCAGCAGAGTTGATGCGCATGTAGGCACAGTAGCACGGTGAGCTATGCTCATTCCTGTTACGTTAGTAACCAGAGCATTCCTTTTTTAATACATTCACTCGCATTGCGTCTTCTGACGTGTATGAGGAACACACTTCAAAATGCTGTGCTTCTAGCACAGAATGGAATGCCATCCTGTGAGTCCGTAGCCTTGGTCCTTTGATGCCAAGGGCCCCATGGCAGACTCGGGTCCAGAACCGGAGCCTGTGGGCTTGACAACATTACGCAAAAACTCCAAAGGTTTGAAGAGCAAAGATATCTAGGTTGTAGAACCTAGCAAAAGTGGACGGCGAGGACCAACCAGCCACCGCACAGATGTCAGCAATGGACACTTCGCTAGTCCAAGCCCACGAGGAGGCCATACCTCTAGTGGAATGGGCCCTAACTCCAATAAGGCACTGCAAGTCAAAGGACTTGTAAGGTAGAGCTTTTGCATCCACTATACAGTGTGATAGTCCTTGTGAGATATTTAACCACCAGGTCGTATTTCCTAAATGACTGGCCAGCAATAGATGTAATAGCTGTTGTGTATACTTTCAGCGTGGATGGGGTGCATCCAATGTCCAACAGCTCCTGAAGGAATGAGAACATGAGAAGGGGTCTAGTAGAAGGCGCCCTAGCCTCAGAGATCATGTTCATGATCTCCCGGGAAAGACTTGAAGAGTCCCGTCGAGCAGCCACAGATGGAGGCTTCACAATTCGGTTTGGGGATGCCAGATTGACCCCTCCCTGATTTGGTTAATGACCTGAGGGAGCAGAGCTGCCAGAGGGAAGGCGCAGAGAGGACTTCCTGTGAGCTAACGTGTCCTTTTCCCTCGAGAAAATATTGTGCAGTGGGTGTTCTCTTTCAAGGCAAAGAGGTCCACCTCCACTTGCCCGAAAATGCTCCAGATCATTCAAACTATCTGAGGGTGGAATCTCTGTTCCCCATGGACGGTCCGTTTCTAGGACAGAATATCTGCTCCATATTCATGGAGCCTGGCATGTATCGCTTTTACTAAGCAAAATTGTACTATGTGCAAAAAAGGAGGCGCTGTGCCAGCTTGTTTAGCAGATGGGACTTGAGACCCTCTTGGTGATTTATATAGGCTACCACTGTCATGTCAGACATGAGTTCTGTCCGGAACTCCTTGAAGGCCAGAGGTATTGCCATCATTATAGGCATTGATGTGCCAGCTCATCATTGGCTCCATCCAGGATGGCCTGTCATCGCATAGGGTGCCCCAACCCGTCTTGGAGGTGTCCGTCACAACATCTCCTTCTAGAAACCAAGCCCAGTTCTACCCCCAACTAATACAGATGGGGCAATTTCTAGGGGACCAGGACCTTGGTACAGCCATGGGTCACCCTGAGAATTCAGGGTTGGATGCAGGCCTTCAACCAGTGTGGTAGTGGCCGCATATGTAACTGAATTTTCAGAGAATATTTCGGTGAAATCCAGGACCGCATTTGGGATGAATCCAGGAATGAGTTGCATTGCTGAGGGACAGCAAGCTTTTGCTCAGGTTGATTCTGATTCCCAGACCTTCCAAGTGGCTGAGGAAAAGAAATCTGTGTGCACATAGTTCCTCCTTCGAACCAACTAACAAGGTAATTCAGGATGCATACTCCCATCCATCTCAGGGGGAGAGGGCCGCATCCATGCATTTCATGAATGTGCGCGGAGATGGGGACAGTCTGAACGGTAGCACTGTGTACTGGTAAGCTACCCCCTGAAATGCAAGCTATCTTGAAATGAAAGAATGCATCTTTCAGAACCACTGGTAAAAAAACTTTAATGGCTAAATTTGGATTACACTGTATTCAGCACAAACTCTGCTACAAAAATGTGAATATAAAATTCTGCTACAAAAATACATGAATATAAAAGTTTGTAGTTTTGAGAAAATTACATTTATGTGTGGTTTGTGAAAAAAATTAAGGGGGGGGGGGGGGGGGGGGGGGGGGGGGGGTCTAATGCTATTTCATGCATTCTGACTTATTTAACAGTTGCATTCTCATGCTAAACGTGGCCGTATGGACACTTCTTCCTGATAAGCGTGAGCACACATCACCCGTAGCAGAGGGAAGAGCACTCCCATCAACGTTCAGATTATGGAAGCCAAGAGTTTTTCAACAATGTCACCAAAGAAGTGTTTTTTAGTTGTGAGGGAAAGATAACCTTTTTCAGCTTCCCAAAAATTCCAGCATTAAGGGAACAATGGAAGCATTTTTTTTTCCGGGGCAGCAACAGAGTTGTGCACATACAGTATGTTTGTTTGTTCTCGGAACTTTAGCAATAAATGTTTTGTAAACGTGTCCCAGTTATACACTGGATTTGCAGATAGATCCCGTTCATCAGTCAGAGCCACAGGCGGTGAGTAAAACTGCTTAAAATGTCTGTGTTTTGATGGCAATCAGCACACAAGTGCATATAATGAAAACAACACTAACATTTTTGTTCCCTTTTTATTTATAATGATGTCGCAGCTTACAGACGATCGCTACACAAAAGATGTGCGTGCTCGTGACTCTTTAGCTCTGCCCACGGCACGCCTCCAGGAGCTCTGCCTTTTTTTTTCGAAAGAGTCAGTACAGCGTATCTATCTTTTCTAAATATGATAAAACTAAACACTTTTCAGAGATATGAAGGATGCAATACTACTCTGTATGTACCCAAGATTAACATGGCGGAAACTGTGTACATTATGTACCATTTAAGTCACTGAAATAAGGCCACAAAACCTATACTGAATAATTGTTCAAAAGACTTTTAAAAATATATATCTTGTAGCCTAGAATTCTTGCTTCAAAACAATGTGAAATTCATCCTGTTTTGTATCAGGAAGGTATGAGTAGATCCAGAATCATTATGAGTTTCACATTGTAACAACGACCCTCCCCTAATGGGCCTATCAGCTGAATGGGACTGTGAGGGGATTAGAAACAAAGAATGTGAGGAGATGAAAAAAATGGCTTTTTAAATGTTTGTATTATTTACAACACACACAATCCAAATATACATTGTTACGCCCTTTTAGATGTTTTATTTCTGTTTGGTTGACTAGGGGTAAATTTAAGAAAGTAACCTTTTGAAAATGTGTGTTCGTGTACAAGAGTGGTAAGAAGGCCGAGAGACAAAAAACTGTATAAGGTGTTTATTGTGCACAGGCTCAAGTGGAAGTGGATCAATATTTACAGTATTTACAGTATTTACAATGTAAGAAACAATAACAGTTAACAGAAAAAAACAGAGGTGGGAAGGGGAATCGAGCGGTGCCAAAACAAAGAAATAAATAAAAAAAACACAAGCTAATATTTTTTTACAAAACTAAGCTGACTATCACAAGGAAAAATGTAGAAAGAAAAAGGTCTCGCGGTAGAACGCCCTATCTAACCTATTATACTAACCCAAAAAAGGCTGCCAAACATACAGCGGGTGGCACTCTATCCTAAACTAGTGTGGTCTAATACCGAAACAAAATGTCTACGTGGACAATGTAATCGCACGACTACTTACCTGCCCACACCTTCCCAGCCTCACACAACGTGATGACTGAAAAGACAAGACTGACAGTTAAACGCAACTATACACTGTACAAAACAAGCTCAAAAGGACTCTTCAAACGGGATAGACACATGTACATATACAACGAACAATATCAGAACAAAAAAAAACAAAAAAACAGCGCAATCAACCACAAGCAAAACAACCAATAGCAAAGCGAATGAGCAAAAAACAGCGGGAAAACGCGGAGGAGATACGGGGTTTTTAACGGGGCGCTGAAAGATGATTGGTAGCGTGAACCGGGGACTCATTTAACTTGTTGAATTGCATTTTATCTATATAATACTATACTTTCATTGAAATAAAACAATTGCCAAATGTTTGTTCATATTGTAAAATAATTCTAAGATACAATACAGTCCAAAAGTTTGGAACCACTAAGATTTTAATGTTTTAAAAGAAGTTTCGCTGCTCACCACCGGTTAGCTTTAATTTATGAATTAAAATACAGTAAAAACAGTAATATTGGGAAATATTATTACAATTTAAAATAACGGGTACTATTTAATATATTTGATAAAGTAATTATTCCTGTGATGGCAAAGTCTGAATTTTCAGATCATTACTCCAGTTCAGTGCAACATGATCCTTCAGAAATCATTCTAATATGCTGATTCTGCTGCTCAAGAAAATTTAGTGTACAATTGTACAAAATGTTGTGTACAATATTTTTTTTCAGGATTATTTGATGAATAGAAAGTTCAAAAGAACAGTGTTTATCTGAATCTAATCTTTGTAAGTGAAACTTCTTTTAAAACCTTAAACATCTTAGTGTTTTCCAAACTTTGGGACTGTACTGTACATTAATAGAATGTATTAAATGCATCTAAAAGAAAGGGATACGGACACCTATAGGCGATTAGGGTTAAACTTGTGAAGTCGGTTGAGGAGAAATGGAGTTTGGTAAAACTCTTCTGGTCGACCAGAAATGTGTCAGAGATGATTTTATTGTCAGGTTAGGGAAGGAGCGAGGACTCAATGCAGGGAAGAGGGATTTATTAATAATATAAAAAAATAAAACAAAAACACAACAAAAACACCGTGGGGGAAAAAACAGACTTGAGACAGAAAAGGACACGACCCTTGACTTGGCTTTAGTGACTTGACTTATAAAAACACCAGGGAAAGTATGAAATTCAATGACAACGAACCAGCACAGGACTGCAAACACAAGGAGAATAATAGGGAGCAAACAGGCAGGTAATGGGGGAGGATGACAGGTGGGGCAAATCAACCAATAATGGGTACAAGGTGGGACGCGGCGGTCAGACAATAGACATGAGAGCACATGGCACCAAAGAAACCATGACAAGCCATGTGCTACACCAAAAACAAACAAGACACAAGCACATGGCCAATGAAGACAAATCACAAGCCAGTGCTTACACAAGACTGAGACACAAAACACGTGACTATGAAACTCATACGCACAAGTGTTCACACAAACAAGACAACATGAGAGCGAGCCCATGAAACACAGTGCGTGCTACACAACACAAGACAAAAACACACATGAAAGCACGCGGCAGGTGGAAAAAACCGCGTGCTACACAAACATGAGACAAGAGCGCACGGCAAGGTGAAAGTACCACAAACCTGCGTCACAAAGAAGACAGGACTGGGAGCGCGAGGTGTCCGAATCCGACACGAAACCGAAACCAAACTAGACACGAGTGCGGGATCGAAACGCCCACGCTCCAACAGAAACAAGGCACGCCGCCAAGAGAGCGCCGGCTCGCGAACACTCGGACCGTACGTACCCAAAAAACACGCCAAGAGTGAGTTTGGTGGGAGTCGGGAGTGTCAGAGCTTGTTCACAAAACCAAGAACTAAACTAGGAACGAAGTGACAGACCTGACACTACCCACCTCATAAAGGGACGCCACCTGGCGTCCCTTACGAGGGACACCAAGACAAAACATGACAACACAAGACAAAAACCACCAACAAGACAACAAACAGAACCTCAATAGAGGGGAGGGAGGGAGGGGAGCCAAGTCAGTCAGCGAAAACAACCAAAACAGAATGAAAAGTCTACAGCAACCAGGGAGGGAGGGAGGGTTGGGCACGGAAAGCTCAGGCAGGTCTTGGGTCCCGGGGAGCCCGGGCGGGACAGGCGGGACAGACCAGGCGGGACCGGCGGGAAGACCAGGGCTGGGGAACGTCGGGACAGACCGGGCTGGGACGGGGGAAGACCAGGGCCTGGGACGCGGGAACAGACCAGGGGGCTTGGGACCCGGCGAGGAAGACAGGGGACCTTCAGCTGGTATGGGTCTGGCGAGGACCAGGGCGGTACTGGAGGGACATCCAGGCGGTCCAGCAAGGGCAGACGCTTGCCGGCGCGGAGGGCCAGGCGTGGGGGACGCACGGCAGGGCAGACAGTGGCAGGCGGCGGCAGGGCAAGGCGCTCGGGTGGCGCGGGGGCAGGACGTGGGGGCTTGGCGCCGGCAGGGGCAAGGCGCTCGGGTGGCAGCCGGCAGGGCCAGAAGGCTATTGGCATGCGCGGAGGGCAGGCGCCGGGCGGGGCCGGCCAGGGCAGACAGGGCAGAAAGCTTGGCAGGCGGCGGCAGGGCAAGGCGCTAGGGTGGGCGCCGGCAGGGCAAGGCGCTCGGGTGCGCGGCAGGGGCAGACAGCCTTGAATGGCGCCGGCAGGGCAAGGCGCCTCGGGCGGCGCCGGGCAGGGCATGACGCTTGGAAGGCGCCGGCAGGGCAAGCGCTCGAGTGGAGCGGCAGGGGCCGGCGCTGGGGAAGGTGCCGGCCGGGCAAGGCGCCGGGTGGCGTCGGAACGGGCCAAGGCGCTGGAGGCGCGGCATGGGCAAGGCGATTGGGGGCACAAAGAATGGCTCTGGGGTTGGAGCGGGGATCACGGGTGAGGGCGGGTCTGGAGGGACTACGGGCTGGAGCGGGCTCTGGAGCGGACTCACGGGTTGGAGACGGCTCTGGAGCGGCCTCCGGGCCATGGGGATGGAGAAGCGTTTCCCTTCTTACTACTTTTGTGATGGAGGCACAGTGGAACGCGTTGCTCATCCTTTATGGGTCGCTGCAGCTCCTGGTCGGCTCTGGGGGGCCTCGGGCTGCAGCGGGCTCTTGGTGGGGTTTTCAGGGCTACAGCAACTATGGGGTGGCTCCGGCTTACAGCGGGCTCTGAGAGGCCTCTGGCTAAGGGTCTCGGATCACAGACTTATCCGAGTCAGGAGGAAGCCCTTCTCCTCTCCGCGTATGTCGTGAGGCAATGGTATGGAGATAGCTGCCTCTGAGGAAACCGTAGATTCCCACACCTGCCTTGGGGAGACTGCAGAATTTTTCCTGGGCAACAGAACTCCACAAAGCCTCAACGTCAGGGTGGTCCCGCCTTCACCTCAAGTTGCGTGGGCTCGTCAAGGGCATAATTAAATAGGTCCTGCGAGCACGGGTCATTAACTCCCAGCCCTTCTGCAACACTGTGGAACCGTGGCAAACTCCTCAAGCATTCCCGTTGAAGGTGGGAGCTACAAGCTTTGAACCGGAGAATGTTTATACAGAGGGTGGAGAGGGTGGAAGTGGTGGAGGGACAAGTTCTTCTGCTGAGTCTCATTTGGTGGTTCGTTCGGTAGGTTTAGGGAAGGCGCGCGGACCCCACATGCAGGGAGAGGGCTTTTATCATAATACCAACAATAAAACAAAACACAACACAATCCCGGGGGGGGGCACCCAGACTTGACAGAAACGACGCTTGCCTTGGCTAGATTGACTTCTTGCTTACTAAAAACACCAGGGACAGATGAATTCAATGACAGATACCAGACAGGACTTCTCTTCTTTTCTTGTTTATGGAGGTGGACAGCCACGTTATTGTTATACGCACCTACATACTGGAGTGGTGGACAGAATTCTTACCCTGCTAAAACCATCTCATCGTTAATGGAAATAACAACATATACCATCTATACCCATACACCTAATCATAGATATAAAAAAAAAAAAAACACTTACAAAATGATCAGCCTGTTTCTGCAAATACAGAATTAATGAATTATATTTTCCTGTGTGACTGAGACTGTTTTTATTCTATCTGGTGCGTCCTTCTCAAAGTCCTTTCTGTGGATCTTTCTGACAGGAAGAATACGATGCTCAATGTTTCTATTTCCTGGACCACATTCACACAGCGCTTTGGAGTTCCCCATAAGGGCAACGTACGATTTATCTTTTGTGACACGTCTCAATCTGATATTAAGTCTTCCTTCTTGCTTCGTCCTGTCCTCCTCATCTTCCCACCTCTGTTCTGGATGTTGTAACGGTGTCTGCTGTAGTTCCCTGTTTATTTATCTGCCTTGTTAGTGATTTGCTTTTAATCATGCTTTATTTCTGTTCTGCTTAATATAAAATTCCCTTACATTTTCCGGTTTAATTGGCTTCCTTTGTATGGATCTGCTCTCTTTTTTTTTTTTCCCTTTTTAACCCATATGTGTGGTCCCCCAAAAATATTAATTTCTATGTTCCAATTAGAATTCTAAAAAGTGTTTCATATATGTCATTAATTATATCTTGCCGATCGGGAGAAACTGATTGTCGACCATCAATGCTGAACTGATTTAACACACAATACTGCTTATAGGGCTAGTTCTATCCAATCAGGGCTGACAATTGCTACGAACTCGACTGTATAAATGCCCGAGAGATCTGTGTTCTCTATATTAGCTATCTGTAGGGATGGTATAGTAAATGATTGATGTTCTCCCCGTAGGTCTAGATCCCATCGTATATCTGGTCACATTCTGGTAACTGTGTTAATTCTGTCCGCTACCACCGCTGCTAGCATTTCTACTGTCTGGACTACATGCTACTTTCCAGTAAAATACAAGTGACCAAAAACTTGGGAAATATCCACGGTAGGGTTACCGTTATTGGTACTGTAGGAATATAGACTTCTTGATTTTAACTTATTTCCCTTGATATAGTTCCTGAGATCCAGGCAAAACACTTACTTTGGCTCTCTCAATTTCCCACAGGGAGAAGTACCTTATAGCTGGATTTCCTTCTGCGTCCTTTTCAGTTACCAGTAGTTTATCATAAGCTGTACATTGAAGCCTAGTGCCTTTCTCCCATTTCCACATGTGAGCACAACGGAAGGGGATTAATGCAACCACAACATAGGGTCCGGAGCTTGAGCATTAATTATTTAATTTCTGTAAGGGATGTTTGAGCGTGATCCATACACCAAGCTTCTAACCAACACGGGACCCCTTATTAATGCTGTTATACATTTTTCCTGCCTCTCTACTGTCCCATTCAGACTGACGGACATCTCATAACATTAACACTGTCTTAATTGAATGAGTATGTTATTGATATGTGCACTCCAGTTTAATTTAGAGTCAACCACCCCCTAAAAATTTTAAAACCTTTAAACTTGTCAATTATTTGTCATACAATTTAACCTCCATTACTACTGTCTTTTTTCTTTTAGTGAAATATAATGGATTTTGTTGTCATTGGAATTTAAAACCCCCCCAGCGATGACCATTTTGCTACAAGATTAACTGACTCCTTGTACCTCCCCCATTTTCCTTATATGATCAACATTCCTCCCCGTTCTACGCTCTCATCTGCACTCATGACGATACGATCTGATGGAACTTGAG